>NW_026844366.1:30937973-31196189 GCF_025583915.1 Anolis sagrei ordinatus
AATGGAGAATCTGTTGTATTATGGATGTTCTTTGCAGACACATTACAGCACAGGAAAAGCATGTACAAATGAGCGGGAGATGGTCACATTACTGGGCAGATTGAAGACATTTTGCTGCTGAAGGTAAAGGACAATTCCAAGCTGGACTGATAGCTGAATCATACGTCAACACTAGGACAGAGCAGCATCCTCCATGGTACCTAAAGGCAAAATGAGAATGTTGTTGAGCTAGCTTTATTTAAAATGAGCTTACTGTGCTTGCTGAGAGCAGTTTATAGATTGTCCATGCCCTTAGCACACTATGACTTATCAGTGGAAAACACCAGCTGATTGGTAAGATATTGAGGCATCTGCTTCACCTTCCATCTATGTGGCATTTTTAAGCCGATCCACTCCAAAATAGATAAGAGTCTATATTGCATAAAAGCTTTGTTTGGCATGCAGGGCCTGCCATTTTTCTATTTTTTAAGCATCCAACAATAAAACTTCCTTGCTGCCAAGCTTACTGTCCATCTCGCTTTTCACACCAGAAGGTAATATATCATCTCAGTTTGGGCAACCCAGTGCAGAACATATGAACAAATTCTGTCCTCAAACATCCTCCTGCTGGCTGAAGTAATCAAGCTGCAATGCAGTCATGGTTGGTTGCATTGTCACCAGGACACGTGCTTAGGAGTATGTGGACATTGAGGAATAGGGGCATATAGGAGGCTTGTATGTCGGTATTTGGGTGTTTCTGGTCCAATAGTGTTTCTAGTCCAAGACAAAAAAAAGTACCATTCTGGGAGGAGATGGTGGAGGAGGTGGTGGTAGAGGAGGAGGTGGTGGTGGTGGAGTTGGTGGAGGAGGAAGAGGTAGTGGAGGAGGAGGAGGTAGTGGAGGAGAAGGTGGTGGTGCAGGAGGAGGAGGAGGAGGAGAAAAAGAACAACAATGACGACAATAACAACAGAGAGTGCTAGGCTGGGAGAAGCGTCTTCTAGAATGTTCATACTGTACTATATTTGGCTCAGGAAGCAAACAGCAACGTCTGTCCAGCTTTGCTTAAATTTGACACATGACTTCTCAGACCCCAAATGCATTGCCATATAATACAGTTTCATAATGCAGTGTAACTGTATTGAACTGCATTATATGAGTCTACACTGCCATATAATGCCACTCAATGCAGTTAAACAGCATTACATAGCAGTGTAGATGGAGTCTTATGACTTCATCATATGGTGGCATATGATAGTTCCTCTATTTGTGCCAAGAAGCCTGTCTGCTCCCATCCCACAATGTAGAGCTACTTCCAGCAGGGCTCCATCGCACAAATGGAGAGGAGCTGGCACTTTTTGTGTTGCATAGGGATTAATAGGAGAAACTGGGTGGTCAATGCTTCCCTTTGTGGGATCAGGTAAAGGGGAAGCTGGGCAATGCGAGATGAAGGGTTCCTCATGCCCCCTTCTGGATTTGCCATGATGCGTGGCGATTCCGGTGGCTCATGTGATAAAGTAAAAATATTTGAGTGAATTCAGCACTCTTCTGTGGCTGCCTGTATCAATGAAAGGTAGGTAAGCAGTGAGCAAATCAACTTGGAAAATAGCATTCACCAACTCTAATTTTTCAGAGCTTTGGTAAGCTATCACAGGGTTGCCCAAGATTCCTTTGGGAACCACTGGCCTAGGATGTAAAGGACTCAAGCAATGGATTCAAAGTGCAGGAAAAGAGATCCCACCTAAACATTAAGAAGGACTTCCTAAGAACTGTTCAACAGTGGAATATGCTGCCTTGGAGCATTCTTAAGCGAAGGCTGGATGGCCATCTGTCGGGAGTGCTGTGATTGTGTGTTCCTGCATGACAAAGGGTTAGACTAGACAGCCCTCGTGGTCTCTTCCAACTCTGTGAGTCTATGATCCATTGTATTTCAACATCCTTGGTCAACAAAAGCCTTTTTGAAGAGTTCTAACCTGCTTCAAGAGCAGGAGAAAGTGCTGTAGCGCTGCCCCCTCTGATGCTGCTCTTCTTAACACAGAGCATAACAGTCTGAAGTGGAGCATGTCTTCTGCGTTGGAAAGTCAGAGCTCAACATTGCATGGAAAGTCTCCATGGCTACAGGAGACTCTCTCCTTCAGACTTTCACTCTCTATGTGAAGGGAATGAGAGCAGAAGATGGTACAGCCCTTGAATAGGGCAATAGCGTTTTTAGGCAGAAATAACCAAAATGCTGCTTCTGGTTCTAAGAAAAGGGAAATCTCTCCGCTAAAGAGATCTGAAAGTGACTCAGCATCTTGGAGTTCTGTGCAAAAAGAGTAAGAGAGCTCCAGGCATAATATAAATTAGCAACTGAGTGTGTGACATTGTTTGTCTTCCACCTGACAGCTGAGCTTACCCCCCCCCCCCAAGAAACCACCACTTTCTTTTCAAGTAAGAGTTAGCTGCACTTTCATTTTAATGAGTTCTTGGACTAGAGCCATTTCCAGATAAAAGCAACTAGAAAAAAGAGAGAGGTGATGGCAGATGAGATTGCCTTTTAAGCTAAAGAAAACTGGCACCTTGTTGTTATTGAAAGGAATGCCAATAATGCTGATGAAGCTCTCTGCTCTACCTTTTGCAAAGGGAATCCTGTTGACCAAAGAAGCTCCTGGAATTTTGCTGCAGCCCTTAGAGCAGCATTTCTCAATCTGGGGGTCAGGACCCCTTGGGGGTTTGCAAGGGGATTTCAGAGGGGTCACCAAAGATCATCAGAAAACACATGGTCTTAGGAACCCCTTTGGCAGAGAAGGCTGAAGATCTCTTGCCTGTCCTTCTCTTCATTTTTGGAAACACACAGCGAATACTCCCACCAAAAGCCCTCCTCCACTGTGATTGGCCAGCCTCTCAGCCAAGGGGAGGGGCTTTTTTGAGACTCCAAGTTGGGAGGTGAGAGCAGGCATGCTCGGTGCATGGCAGCATGGTGTGCATGTGTGGGCAAGGGAGAGTATGCGAGGCTGGAGGGAGGCTCATGCCATTAAGTCCCTTCAAGACATAGGGGTTCTATGTGGGAAGTTTGGCACAATTTTATCACTGGTGGGGTTCAGAATGCTCTTTGATTGTAGCAACCACAACTCCAAGATATCAAGGTCTATTTCCCCCCCCCCCTCCCAAAATATGTTCATATTTGGGCATATTGAGTATTTGTGCCAAGTTTGGTCCAAATCTATCATTGTTTGAGTCCACGGTGCTCTTTGGATGTAGGTGAACTACAACTCAAAAACTCAGGTCAATGCCCTTTCAGTATTTTCTGTTGGTCATGGGAGTTCTGTTTGCCAAGTTTGGTTCTATTCCATCGTTGTTGGAGTTCAGAATGCTCTTTGATTTTAGGTAAACTATAAATCCCAGCAACTACAACTCCCTCTCCAACCTCACCAGTATTCAGATTTTGGCATATTGGGTATTTGTGCCAAATTTGGTCCAGTGAATGAAAATACATCCTGCATGTCAGATATTTACATTATGATTCATAACACTAGCAAAATTACAGTTATGAAGAAGCAACTAAAATAATTTTATGGTTGGGGTCACCACAACATCAGGAACTGTATTAAGTGCTCATGGCATTAGGAAAGTTCAGAAACACTGCCTTAGAGGACACAAAGTGGGTTATTTATGAGCGGAGGTGATTTTCTTCTTGACAATTAAATTGTCCATTGTGTTGGCAGTAGGGGCAGAAATTAGAAGCCAATGTGTTTTGTACTGCATCCTGGTCATTGCCTGGTATCATCCTGAATTGATGGTTATGCACTAGGGAATGGAAGCATTGGGGTAAGGGTGCAATCTTTTGTTCAACTCTATTAACAATACACAGCATATGGAAGTTATGGAACAACATAACTATTTTTATAAATAGAACAAAGAATCAATTCATCAGATATTGCATATGACAGCCATCTACAAATATCTGAAGGCCTGTCAGATGGAAGATGGAGAAAACTTGTTTTCTGGACCCAATACTGTCTTGATGCCTCCTTGGAAATGTTCCAGCTTGACCATATCCTTTTTGAAATGAGCAGAAGCTCACATAAAGAGAAAGAAAAGGGAGGGACATGGAAACAGGATGCTGTGGGTAGTTTAGGAGAATGAATAGCAGATATAAACATGCCAAGCCATGGAAGGAAAAGTACCTTAAACAAGTGGGAAAGAAAACTCGCCTAAAAGGTGGGCTAGGCAAAAAAAGCCAATGGGATTTTGGCCTGCATCAATATGAGTCTAGTATCTAGATCCAGGGAAGTCATGCTACCCCTCTATTCTGCCTTGGTTAGACCACACCTGGAATACTCTGTCCAATTCTGGGCACCACAATTGAAGGGAGATGTTGACAAGCTGGAATGTGTCCAGAGGAGGGCGACTAAAATGATCAAGGGTCTGGAGAACAAGCCCTATGAGGAGCGGCTTAAGGAGCTGGGCATGTTAAGCCTAAAGAAGAGAAGGCTGAGAGGAGATATGATAGCCATGTATAAATATGTGAGAGGAAGCCACAGGGGGGGGGGGGGAAGCAAGCTTGTTTTCTTCTGCCCTGGAGACTAGGACGTGGAAAAAGGGCTTCAAACTACAGGAAAGGAGATTCCACCTGAACATTAGGAAGAACTTCCTGTGAGAGCTGCCCCGGAGCATGGTGGAGGCTCCTTCTTTGGAGGCTTTTAAACAGAGGCTGGATGACTATCTGTCAGGGGTGCTTTTAATGTGATTTTCCTGCTTCTTGGCAGGGGGTTGGACCGGATGGCCCATAACACTATGATTCTAAGATGTGCTGCAATCTCTACATCTGAAGAGAAAAAGCCCAGCAAAAAAACCCCAAAACCAAAACAAAAAACCCTTCTGGTATCAACTGGTCCAAAGCAAGCCATCTAAGAGCTTCAGAAGTTTCTTGAAGGGCAAGATTCAGTCCCCTTCTTTCCTCCTTCGTTAATATTTTTGCTATCTTGACTACACTCTGATGAGTTATAGTCCAAATAGTATATGTCTTTACAGCTGAAGATGTTTGGTGTTTCATAGCTACCTTTCCAAGTCCTGGTCTTCTTTTGGTTTCTCCATGTTGGTTTATAATTGAGCCAAGATACAAAAAATCTTTATGTTTTGATGTCTTCATTGTGCATTTTAATGTTTCAAAAATCATTCTGATTGTTGTTTTCATTTTCTTAATATTCAACATGTGCATTTTCTTCCTTGACTTTCCTCAATATAGTATTGTTCCAAATCTCTGCTATTTTCTCCTGGCAATGTTGTGTCATCTACATGTCTTAAATTGTTGATGTTCTTCCCTCCAGTTTTCACACCTCCTTCCTCTATATCTAATCCTGGTTCTGTATGATATGTCCTGCATATAAATCAAAGATATGGTGGTACAAACTGCACAGTGAAGACATCTGATAAGAAGAGAATTAACACACTTGAAAGGTGGTGCTGAAGGAGAGTTCGGCTGATATCACACTCTGCCAAAGAGATAAATAAACGAGTCCAAGAGGAAATCAAGCCTAAACTCATATTATAAGACAATAGGGTATCATACATTGGATATATCAGGACAATTATATTAGAAAAGCTTATAATAACACTACAGGTAAAGTTGAGGGCAGTATGGGAGGAGGAAGACTACATAACAGATGGGTGGATGGACTTCCTCAAGGAAGCCAAGTTTTGGGTTTGCAAGACATGAGTAGGGATGTTGATGTCCACAGCACTGGCACATCTTTCATTCATAGGCCAGATCTGACTTGACATCAATTAACAGCAACACAGTCCAAAAATAGTTTTCACAAGTTCAGTGAAAGACATTGTGTTTTTATTATACTTTCTAATTTCTTGCCGGAGCCCCTTGTGGCACAATGGATTAAACCCTTTTTCTGGCAGGACCGAAGACCAACAGGTTGGAGGTTCGAATCCGGGGAGATTGTGGATGAGCTCCCTCTGTCAGCTCCAGCTCCCTATGCGGGGACATGAGAGAAGCCTCCCACAAGGATGGTAAAGCATCAAAACATCAGGGCATCCCCTGAGCAATGTCCTTGCAGACGGCCAATACTCTCACACTAGAAGCGACTTGCAGTTTCTCAAGTTGCTCCTGACACGGAAAAAAAAAACCCCTTCCTGCTGAAAGTTCATTATTCATATTCAAAGACATATTTTTCTCCAAAAAAGAAACACACAAACATCACCATCTACCAAGAGAAAATCTGAAGCAAATAAAGTGAGGCAGAAGAGAACAGTAAAAGAAAGTAATTGATATAGTCATATATTAATTTATGAATGGCAACTCCAATAGCTCCTGTACAGTACTACATTATAAGATGTGGTAGGAATCAAACATATCTCAGGCCAGGCCAAATGCAACCAGAACAATCTATCAATAAAGCTATCAATTCAGATTCTAATCTTTCTTACTCTAATCCAACTAAATAAAATATAATACATTAGCTGACCCATGTAAAAAGGATGAGTTTAAATTGAAACTCCTATCATAATTCATTTTCTATTCAACAAATATCTAATGGTAAATTGTGAAGCTGCATGCTTCTTTTGGCTGCAGTTCTATATACACTTAACGGTACAGTAAAAGGTAAAGGTTTCCCCTTGACATTAGTCTAGTCGTATCCAACTCTGGGGGGTGGTGCTCATCTCTATTTCTAAGCGAAGAGCCAGTGTTGTCCGTAGATACCTCCAAGGTCATGTGGCTAGCATGACTGCATGGAGTGCTGTTACTTTCTCATCAAAGTGGTACCTATTGATCTACTCACATTTGCATGTTTTCAAACTGCTAGGATGGCTGAAGCTGGGCCTAACAGCGGGAGCTCACCCCACTCCCCAGATTCAAACTGCCAACTTTTCAGTCAGGAAGTTCAGCATCTCAGCGGTTTAACTTGCTGCGCAACCAGGGGCCCAAGCCCACTTACAAAGATGAAATGCCCCTCAGGATTCAAGCTGTCATTTTCAAAAGTTCTCCAAACATTGTTTAATTGTTTTTATATACTGTATGACCCCATATCTGTGGGAAATACATCCCCAGACTTCATGTGGATATGCAGACCTTCCAATAAAAACAAACCCTATTGAAATTAAAAACCTCTGGCTCTAGAGTACTATAGCATCATGCTGGGGGATCTTGACATTACTTAGAGAGGACATATTTGAGTGTGGATAAGTAAAACCACAGATACCAGCTTCATGGATATGGAGGTCATACTCACTATATTTATATGCTTACCTCAAATCTCTATTGTGCATGCCATTTATATTTTTTAGCCCACGTAGGAGTAAAATTAGCTACTATTTCAGAGGGAGGGCACAAGCATCTGTATTAGGGTTTCAGATCAAAAATGTTTTGGTCCTTGATATGCACTCCTTGATATGCACTACTTAAGGATGGGAAAGCTCAGCTACTTTGCCAGAAATGCAAGCCAAGCAAGTGGGACAATTTACACATTCTGAAAGCACAAGGAAGAGGCAGCTACTGTGAAGGATTACAAATTAGCCCAGGAAAGGAATCCAAGCGTTCCCGTGAAAAACCTTAAAAAGACTAAAAATATTTTTAGCTGCGAAATCAAGAGAGGATAGAAAAACTGTCTTGAAGCAAGGGAGGTGCGACAGATTCCCTTGTGTTTTTTCCTCCTAACTATTTGTTTTGCACACTCTGTGCCTATGAAATGGAACCGTGGCCATTAACACAATTTGTGTTCCTGGGTTATAAATGTAATTTCCTTATTGGTTCTATCATAAAAACATGGAAAAGTTTATTAAAATGCAAAACCCTGAGGCAGGCCCGTAGCCAGGATTTTGATTCGGGGGGTGCTGAGTTTGATTCAAAGGGGGGGGGTGAGGATCTACCCTAGCAAACCTTTTGTATCGTTATCCCAATACCCCCATGCATATGGGATATATTGTGCATGGTGATCAGATCATGAATTAAATAATGTACCAGTAAGGCCTTCTCGTGGACCACCCTGAAAATTTGGGGGGGGGGGCTGAAGCCCCTCAAACCCCCCTCCCACTCACCCCACCCCCTGGCTACATACCTGCCTTGAGGCATTTCTCCATATCTTAGTCTAGAGAACAGCAGAAGATCTTGCCCCTTTCTCAATGTGAAATCCTTTCAAATATTTAAACAAGGCTAACATGTCTTCTTTCAGCATTCTCTTCTCCAAGCTAAGCATACCTAGCTCCCTAAGCCATTCCTCATAGGGCTTAGTATCCTGAATGGTAAGCAGCACCAGGGATCTTTCCTGGAATTTGACAGCTGCTGGTGGGAGTTTTGGGACCTTATCACATCAAACCATTATTCCACAACAGTTGTGTTAGTATAAGGAATAGATACCTACTGAGATGAGCATCTTTGATATCTCACCTCTCTTTAGTAGTAGAACTGTGCTGGTTCATCAATCTGTGGTCCAGTGATCAAATTTCCTTACACTTACATAACTCTGTCATCCTGTAAATCACAAAGTTCAAAACCATGGCCATACAAGTATGTGCATGCACATGCATTTGTGTAAAAAATATCCTTTAGAGTTCCATTTCCAGTCTTAATGCCCAGCAGTGGATTTAATAAGCCATGGGGAACACATGAGTCCAAATTATTTTTAGTCACAGCATGGATTGTTCCTCAGACCTAAACCAAGAGAGGTTTCTCACTTGGTAGAAATCTTAATTATTTCTTCTGTGTGCAGCAACATCTGTGCACTCTGCCTGATACATACTGACCCAGTTGTGGGATTGCCCTCTTTAGCTCTCCTTCGGCAGGCTGACGGCTGTCAGTTTCTGTCCAAATCACAAACTTCATCTTTTGGTTGATGCATTTAGTACGCTGAGCTCTTTCAGAACACAGCTTTTGAAGGCTGCCATATAATATTCCGTCCAACATTTAAGAGATAGAAACTGAGACACATACAGTCTAGTGATATAAGAGAATGGTCAAGATTACTGTGTAGCCTGCTTCCATATTTCCCAACGTTTCACAAATGAAAACAAGGATATCTGTAGCCAAGCAATATCAGAAAGTGATAAATTAATGAGAAAGAACACACAAGCTGGGAGAGGTTAATTACTTAGGTGATCCTTGTTGTCCGAGTAGGATAGTCTTCCAAAATCAGTGTACTGGTGGGTCCGTAGGTGACTGTGGAGCCCTATTATTGATCTGCATTTTCTCCCGCAGTGCGGGCATTGGTTTCCAGGTGGAAGGGGGTCTTTGTCAAATTAACTGCTTTAGACTGGATTATATGAGTCTACATTGCCATAAATCCAGTTCAATGCAGTTAATCTGCATTCGGAAATTGTTTGAACTACAGTAAATGGAGGGTGAAGGAAGACAGTGAAATGACTCTATTTCTTCCTGCCTATGTATCAGTGGAAGTTTATCTGAAGAGAGGAACTTGTTCTATCTGCATAGGTTCTCCATCCCCATTAATTTAAACCCTGAACCTAATATGGGTTATGTAGACATGGAAATAAATATCTATATCTTGGTTCATTCATTAGTATCCTGAAATTTACACTGCTGAATTATAGAAGTTTTTCGTAATTGTATTGTCAAAGGCTTTCATGGCAGGAATCACTGGGTTGTTGTAGGTCACAACCTCACAACCTCTGAGGATGCTTGCCATAGATGCAGGTGAAATGTCAGGAGAGAATGCCTCTAGAACATGGCCATATAATCCCAAAAAACCTACAACAACCCACCACTGTAATTGCCAAGGCCCAATGCTATGAAATCCTGGAAGCTGTGGTTTTCCAAGATCTTTACCCTTTTCTGCCAAAAAGTCCTGGTAGCTCACCAAACTACAAATCCTGGGATTCCATAACATTAAGCCATGGCTGTTACAGTGGTATCAAAACACATTACTTTTACATGGTAGAACAACATCAAATGTAAAGAGGTATAATTACATACCAAAGTCAGAACCATCAATGCACGAATATTTCTAGTTTTCACTTATTTCTAGTTTTCACGCTACCAGGAAGAATATCAAATCAATTGAAATATGTTGCTGGAGAGTTCAGTAGACATCAAAATTGGTCCTAGAAAAAAAATCAAGCCTGAACTCTCCATAAAAGCCAGAATGATTAAACTGAGGCAGTTTCACTTTGGCCACATTATGAGACAACATGACTCATTTAAAAAGACAATAATAGTTAGTAAAGTGGAAATTGATAGGAAAAGAGAAGGACTACATTATAGGTGAATAGATGCAAGGAAGTCACAACTGTCCTGAATTTGCAAGACTATTGGTGTGTGGGGCTCAGGAGGTCTCTCATCATAGGGAATGAATTGAATGAATGGAAACTGACAGCACATAAAAACAATCAACATTAAAGAAATACTTAACAAAGTTTGAGAAACATTGTGTAGGACACTAATTTCTTTTATACATACATATTCTGAGAGATATTGGTTGATTGATGAAGGTGGTGGGGAGAGATGTTCCAAACTCTGTATTTACTAAATCTGTAATCATAAAAAGTGCCTGTGTGTATCTCTGTGGCTTCACTTCTCTTTCTTCAGCTGCAGAACTTTAGCTAGGTCCTGCCTGATGACCTTCCTTCTCCCCCACCTCAGTAATTGGCTTTAGCTTTATTTATTTCATATCAAAAGCATTGCATAAATTAGTATAAAACTGATAAAAAATAGAAGGAGCGCCAGTGGCTAAATATCTTTTGACCAAAAATGGGCAACAGCAATGGCATTGTCTGTAGCCTCCAACAATTCTTCCTCTGTACATGAGGCAGGGCATAGTGGACAAGCATACAGATGTGGAGTTGTCTGTTCTGCTCCACAGTCACACAAGCTGTGGGATTATTTTAGGTAGTGCCATTTGCCAGGTGGTCTTTTGATCTGCCCACTCCACTTCTGAGTCTGTTCAGGGATTTCCAAGTTGCTCATTCTTGGTTTGTCCTTGGAGGAAGACCCTCATGGGGGCCATCCAGTTGGGGATTCCTGGTTTAGCTGTTCAGAGGGATACCCTTGCTTTTGCTGGGGGAATGCCAAGAGGAGTGCAGTTCTCATAAAGCTTTTCCTTGATTTGAGTCTACTGAGAGGAGGCTGGTAACCATGTAGTGGATGGCTTTCACAGTGTTCAACCTTATTTCTCTCACATTTAGCAGCAGCTTCCCATCGCACGTTGGGAGTGGGGGGGGGGGGGGGCAATGCCAGCTAGCTTGTAGAGTTTATCAACAGGTGCAGGTTTAAGACATCCTGTGATTATTCTGCATGTTTCATTCAGTGCTATGTTCACCTGCTTTGCATGGGCAGACTTATGCCAAACAGGGCAGGCATACTCAGCAGTTGAGTAAGACAAGGCTAGGGCTGATGTTCTTATTAATTTTGGGTCTGCCTGGAGGAAAGCAGCATGAATTTGGGGAAGAGGTTCAACTAATAGTGATTTTTCCCTATCTTGCTGAAATTTTAAGTCATGACCCTGTTGCCTTCCATGAACAATGGAGACCACAAAAGGCAAAATGTGGCACCCTTCTACTAATACAACAACAACAACATTGATTTATACCCTGCCACCATCTCCCCGAAGGGGACTCGGGGCGGCTAACATGAGGCCAAGTCTGAAGATACATAAAATAACAAGATAAAATAAATAGTGCAAGAAAAGTGCAAATAAAATAATAGAAAGTCGAACACAATGGGCAGGCCAAATGCACAAGATAAAATGATAAAACCCTGGGTGATATAGGAGTGAAAAAAGTGTATGTGTAAGGGAGGAGCCCAAAAAGGACGAAGAGTGGGGTTAGGTCTACTCCCCAGATAAAGAGAGCACTGGCTGAAAATCCCTTCTCCCACCTACTAACACGGTGATTAATTAAGCAGGATTCATATGACTGTTTCAATATGGCAGCTATCACATAGCAAGCTTATCTTGAAAGAGCTTCTTACTTCATTGTGACTCTTGTTTACAAATAATGAAAAGGCTTTATTTGTGATAGCTAAAGCGTGAAGGAACTTTCCAGGCACCAGGTTTCGGTTTGATAGATGCAATCAACATATGGACATGATGGTCATATGAGCTATGCTTAAGGCTTTAAAAAACCCTCCTCCTTCCTTCGCTCTTCCCAAGGAGGATAATCTTAAATCTGCTCATGTTTATAGGGCAAAAGTACCTGCCTTTTTAGTCTAGAAGAGGATAGAAAGGAATGCTAAAGTAACAAGGGATTAAAAGCATCTGCTAGTACATCTACATTGTATAATACAGTTTGACACCACTTTTAACACCTATGGCTCAATGCTATGGAGTCAGGAGAGCTGTAGTTTTACAAAGTCTTTAGCCTTCTCTGCCAAACCACAACTCCCAGGAGTCCATAGCATTAAGCCATGGCAGTTAAAGTGCTGTCAAACTGCATCAATTCTAAGTGTAGATGCACCCTTCATTTTACTATCTTAGCATGGGCCAGGCCCTTGAAGTATTTCTCTCTCTCTCTCGCTTTCTCTCCCCCCCCCCCCCCACACCTTTGATTTCTGGGATCCCAGTTTGACTTTCTGGAGTTTTCTAGATAGCTACCATATTTCCTTCCCACAAGGTATCATATTGTGGCTTCCAAATTTGTATTGATTTCCCCTTCCCATTTTAAAAGATCACAATGAGTCTTCTAAGGTTTGCTGTAACTTGCAGTAAGAGCTTTGAGCTCAACTTTACTGGTATTCCTTTTTCTTCCTTATTTTTGTTGTTAGCACCATATACCACTAGAATACACCTTTTCCCACTTTCCCAACTTCTGAAATTGTATTTGGACTTCAAGTTTGTTGTCGAGCCATGGCACTCCCCTCCCCAAAGATTTATAAGCCATAAAAAGACCAAGCTATCTATCTATCTATCTATCTATCTATCTATCTATCTATCTATCTATCTATATGATTTTTTAATTTTTAAAACATTTTCTGCAGCTCCAAAATTGCCAACTGTTAGGAATTGTGGGAGTTGAAGTCCAAAACACTTGGAGGGCTGAAGTTTGCCCATGCCTGCGCTAAAGGCTCCAGAATGGACCTAGCAGCAGCTGTACCCTAAATATTCTATCAAACCTAATTCTTTAATAAAATGTATCAACTTCATGATTTATGGGTAACTTGTTTCATTTCTCTATTGTGCCAATTCTTAAATGTATATACAGTATTGAATGTATGTACCAAAATGTATCTTGAAGCAGCTACTTTTCTGTGCCCTCAGTTTGCATAATCCCTTGGGAAAAGAGATCATTGCCAGGGTCCCTCCAGCTATTTCCCAAGCCAGATAAATATCAAAGCCTTTGTGTGTGTGTGTGTGTGTCCGTGTCCAGACAGACAATTCTCTTTGCCATCAGGGTGAGCACAGGACGTTTGTTAATTCAGCTTGAGGCTGAGAGTATGCCGCTCCTGTAGAAGAGGGGGCTCAGCAAACATGAATTCATCAACTCTCTGAATGGACAGCCAAGCCCTTTATTGTCTGGGATTACCATCTTTGTCTTTTGGGTCTTGCTCCCTTTGTCTGACACAGAACTGGAAATCTGAGCTAATAAAAAATTTGCCAGCATATCCACATCACTATTTCCTCCAGGGTTGTGCTCTCCCAGGGGGTATCCCTGCAACAGATTGGTCCTTCAAGCTGAAACTGCCAGTTGCCTTCCTTCCCTCCACGGGAATCTCCTCATGCAGGTTGTGACATCAAGGGAATTTCCAGCCAATCCTGGCATGGATCCTAAACTGCCCCTCTTTTCAGGCAATCAGGGGAGGGAGTGGGAAATTGGAATAGCTATCAGAACTGTATAAAATTTCATGTATTTTTCTATGAATTTGTGCTTATACCTTTTGAAGCATATTGCTTGTACTTGCATCTTATTTGGCCAAATCATAATGAACATCTGTAGCTTTGCCTTCAACCTGGAGTGCCTGCGTTCTATCCTGGCTAATCTGGTTTAGTAAAGCTCACCAGGCACAGATCTCTCTATCCTCAGTCCTAGAAAACGCTACATGTTGACAAAAGTTCCCCACCCTTGGATTCAAGGGTTATGTTTCAGCCCTACTTTCTCTTGTCCATAATAATGTTTCAGAAGCATTTGTACCACAGTCACTAGTAACAAGAGTAACATGACTTTGTCTCTAGTAAATTTTTAAACGCTAGCACTGTTTAGAATTGCTGGTCAGCATCTTCAGAATGGCTTCCTAAGAAATCAATGTTCTAAACTTTTAAAAAATAGGCATAATATGGCACCAATATATTTATTTTTAAAGGAGAAACTTAGTGCATCTGTTCACCCTTGCTATTTTTCTGCACCAAAGCTCCAAACAAACAGCTTTGAAGTTGTTTTCTTGCTTCTCAATAGAAACAAAGCCAACAACTTGCAAGGTATTATGGTAAGCTCACTTTCCCTTCTCTCTTGTCTCGACTCTCACTAAAACCTACATAATCCTCGGCAGCCTTTCCATCCAGGCAGCCAAACCACCAGTGAATTTGATCAGTATGTCTCAGGTGTCAACAAAACGGTCCTCGCTTTTGTCCTCTACTCTTTTCACGCTGGCACCAACACCACCCACAACTCCCTAAAAGAGGGAGCAAGGAAACAAAGAGCAAGCAAAGAAAGTAATGTGCATAGACTGGCAAATTACAGTAAATGGGAAATATCATACCATATTATGTTCTTGTAGTTCAGGGAAGCTAACATCTTCAGTGACACATGCAGGCATTGGTCCACCTTACACCTATGTATATGTTGTTGTTGTTGTTGTTGTTGCTGTTGATAAGATCTTTAATGACAAATGCAGGCATAGGTCCACCTTACACCTGTGTATATGTTGTTGTTGTTGTTGTTGTTGTTGTTGATGATGATGATGATGATGATGATGATGAGATCTTTAGTGACATATGCAGGCATAGGTCCACCTTACACCTATGTATAAGTTGTTGTTGTTGATGATGATGATAATGATAAGGTTGTAAATCTCATCCACCTTCTACAATGACCAAGGCACCCCCTCCCCCCACATAGTGTGCTGCATAGCATTAACTTAAACTCATTTACATATTTACCATAAGCATTATATAGATTTAGAGATATATAACATAAAACCCAAGGGAATTGGAGTTGATAGAATGTTTGGCTTCTAGGGGTGCTCACACTAATAATTCCACTCAGCCTAATGCAAAGAGATGTCTCTAGGAAGGGTGAAACACAATTAAAAACTAGGCTCATTTTGGAAAAGAGGAAACTTGCAAGATAAAACCATAGAACAAGATAGGGTAAGCTACAATGTAAAACCAGAGTGAAAATAACAAGTGTTAAATAGCATTCCTGCAAGACCGAAAAAGCAGTAAACAAAGGTGGTGCAGGGTTAGAAAGAAGGAATGTTTTCAAATGTCGCTAAACGCAGGGCTGCTCCCTTGGAGCCCTAAAACCCTGTACTCTGGAGCTAGCTCTTAACTCAAAATGCTGCTTGTATTTCAAAGCAAAACCAGGGCTGAGTGACAGCTCTCAACTCAAAATGTTCTTAAGTTGAGATGCTCTTAAGTTGAGGTTCTACTGATCCATGTGTATGTCCTTTTGGGGCACAGCAGAAGTTCTTCTTGCTTTCCTCTTTTTACAGCACCCAATGGTTCTCAACAGGAGCAGGAACGATCGGGGGATCATCTGGCTATGTGTCCTTAGCCGGAAGCAAAGTGATTGCAGAATCATTGAGGCCTCTAGAGGACCAACCAGATCATGTCTGTGTGCAGGGTCAGAGTTGAACACTTTTCTTATCCTGACATGGCATGGAGTTACTCTAGCAGTTGTTTCCTGTCCTCTTTCCCTGGATCATACTAACCAATCAGGGAACACAGCGTAACACTGCCAGACAATTATTTCATGTCACATTGGCATAAATCTGGATGCAGGTGGCAAAGGAGCTGGCCTGTACACATTTTGACCCTGTACACACCAATTCCCTCTACCTACATGTATATGTGTGTATGTGTGTACAGAAGCTCTCTCTCTCACACACACATATATACATACACACACACAAACACACACACACACCCCTACCTGCCTGTTATAAGGGAAGCATAGTCTGTCTGGAAAATACATATACATACAGTGTTTTGGTTCTGTGCTGATTTCTGAGTTTAGAGATTGCTAACCAGGCTGTGGTGCAGCTAGTTAGTAGTCAGCTACATTAAATCACCACTAAGCAAGAGGTCATGAGTTCAAAGCCAGCCCAGGTTGGAGTAAGCTCCCAACACTTAATAGTCTAGTCTATGCAGCCTGAAACACAGTTGCATCTGCCAAGTAGGAAATTTAGGTGCCGCTTTATGCGGGGAGGTTAATTTAGCTAATTTGTAATGCCAAAAAACCTTCCAGCAGCATTCAGAAGAATGAGGCAGTATTCCATCAAAAGGACCTGGTGTGACAAGTGGACAGTCAAGCGGCAGCTCCCGCTGTATCTGGAACCGAGTATACCCTCATAAAGCCAGAAAAGCTGGAATGTTATATTGACTCTGTGTCCATCTATGTATGTTGTATGTCTAAATGGCATTGAATGTTTACCAATAATATGTGCATTGTAACCCCCCCTGAGTCCCCTGCAGGGTGAGAAGGGCAGAATATAAATACTGTAAATAATAAAAATAAAATAAAATAGCCAAATGTACTCTTTCTAGGTAAAATTACTTCAATAGAGCCACCACATCAGAGCAGCCTTCCGCCTTGATTATGATTATATCTATTTCAAGAAGATCAAGGTATTACTCATAAAACTGGGTGTTGTGCTGTAATTAACCTCACACTTTTAATCTTCTTACCATGTACGCCACAAGAATACGTATGGCACAGGTTTTAATGATCCAATTATAGAAAGCAAATTATTTGTGCTCCCTCGGAGTGGTGTTAATAATGAAGAAGCTGGAGGCAGTTAACACCTGTTGTCCACAGACAGAGAGATGGCCTCATGCATTAGGAAAAACAGAACTGTGTATTAAATTTGTACAGGTATATTGACTTTAATCAAGGAAACCATTGTTCTGGGTTTGCGGGGCCTGAACAGGGATGTTAATAACAGGGAGATCTTTTTCTGGGTCATTGTAAGTTGAACCTGACTTGATGAACATAACAAAAAGAAATACTATATAATTCTAATATTGAGGTTTAAGGAAGCTAATCAGGTGTTGGAATGGCTGGTGCCGAGACTAAAATTCAGGTACCATTTCCAAAGCAAACAGAATATTGGGACTAGAAATATTTTAGGTCTGATGCAGAAGGCCTAACCCTATGTTCTTCTGAGAAATAGCCAAAAGGACGGTTTCAGAACCTGCAACTACAAGTCTAACAGAAACCGTTATATGAAACTGAATGCTCCATAGGCCTTGTGCAATGATCCTGTTTTTACTACAATCCCTGGTATTATTTACACCCACATTGAAACGTGAGGAAAATAGTGGATCTCATTTAGTTACTTTTTATTAGAACAGTGTTTCTCAACCTTCCTAATGCCATGACCCCTTAATACAGTTCCTCATGTTGTGGTGCCCCTAACCATAAAATTATTATCTTTGCTACTTATGATTCATAATTTAAATATCCGATATGCAGGATGCACTTTCATTTACTGAACCAAACTTGGCAGGAATACTCAATATGCCCAGATGTGAACACTGGTGGACTTTGGGGAAAATAGACCTTGATATTTGGGAGTTGTAGTTGCTGGGATGCATAGTTCACCTACAATCAAAGAACATTCTGAACCTCACCAATGATAGAATTGGACCAAACTTCCCACACAGAACCCCCATGCACTGAAGGGACTTGCTGGTGCGAGCCTCCCTCCCACCTCGCACACTCTCCCTCGTCCGTACACCTGCTCTCCCCTTCCCACTTGGAGTCTCGGAAACAGGCCTCCCCTTGGCTGTGATCACAGCAGGAGGTTTTTTGGTGTTACGATTCACCATCTGTTTCCAAAAAGGAAGAGAAGGACAGGCGGAGAGATCTTCAGCCTTCTCTGTCAAAGGGGTTCCTAAGACAATCAGAAATATGTGTTACCTAGTGGTCTTTAGCGACCCCTCTGAAACCCCCTCATGAAACCCCCCAGGGGTCCTGACCCCCAGGTTGAGAAACTCTGTATTAGAACATTCTGGGATGTATTCCTTGTTCTAGTCTTACTTTATATATTTCCTTGTATTACTAACAGATCAAGCCTGCAGTCAAAAGCAAACACAAAAGAGCCTACCTGCATCTAAGATATGTATGCTGCTTGTGAGTAATAGATAGTGATGTATTTATCAATAATCAAGTAGCAAAATTTGTCTTGGTAGCAAAGACAACATGCATCAAGCACCAGAAGATTTTGGGGTCTGTACTATGTAATACTTTGTACATAAAAATGCATGTATCCTGTGCACAGCTTGCAGTACATGTATGAAGGTCTATATGGCCATTGCATACTTTGGTAGTAAATATGTAAGTAAAATATATGCCAATAAAATATACGTATGTTTTATTGATCCATGTTGTGACAGAAAACTGATGCAGTTGTTTATGTTGGGGGGGAAAGCAAGGGAGCTATGATCTAAACCTCGGGTACTTACCTGTGATTGTATCTTGATCTCTTGTCTGTGGCATCACAAGGATCAGTGTCACTCAGTGTCAGTAACATCCATGCAGTGATACCTTGGAGAATAGTGTGCGTGCATTAGAAGATTCAAAATGTCAGTAGGTATGGAGTTTTAGTGGTATATGTATATCAATACAATATATGGAAGCTGGGCTGACAAAAATGTTTGTCTAATCTAATTTTATTGTTGTGTGCATTCAGGTGATCTTCAACTTATGGTGACTCTATTATGGGGGGGAGGGTGTCCAGAGGTGGGTTTGATAACTGAAAGTGAGGAGGAGCTGAGAAGCCTTCTAACCAAGCTGAAAGAAGAAAGTGCAAAAGCTGGGTTGCAGTTAAACATAAAAAAAACCCAAGATTGTGGCAACCAGACTGATTGATGGCAAACAGAGGGAGAAAACATAGAGACAGTGACAGACTTTGTATTTCTAGTCGCAAAGATCACTGTAGATGCAGACTGCAGCCAGGAAATCAGAAGACGTTTCCTTCTTGAGAGGAGAGCAATGACCAATATGGATAAAACAGTGAGGAGTAGAGACATCACACTAGCAACGAAGATCCAATAGTTAAAGCAATGGTATTCCCCATAGTAACCTATGGATGCGAGAGCTGGACCATAAGGAAGGCTGAGTGAAGGAAGATGGACGCTTTTGAACTGTGGAGTTGGAGGAAAATTCTGAGAGTGCCTTGGACTGCAAAAAGATCAAACTAGTCCATACTACAGGAAATAATGCCCGACTGCTCACTGGAGGGAAGAATATCAGAGGCAAAGATGAAGTACTTTGGCCACATAATGAGAAGACAGGAAAGCTTGGGGAAAATCATGATGCTAGGGAAAATGGAAGGAAAAGGGAAGAGGGGCTGACCAAGGACAAGATAGATGGATGGTATCCTTGAAGTGACTGGCTTGATCTTGAAGGATCTGGGAGTGGCGACAGCCAACAGGGAGCTCTGGCGTGGGCTGGTCCATGAGGTCACAAAGAGTTGGAAGTGACGGAACAAATAAACAACAACAACAGAGGGGGATTTACTATTACTTTCCTCTGAGGCTGACGGAATGTGACTTGCCCAAAAATAGGCTTCCATGATCAAGCAGGGCTGCAAACCCTGGTCTTGTGCAATGCTCAAACCAGTACACCGCACTGACTCCCTATGGCCCTCATCAGACAGGCAGAGGTAGAAAAAGGGAAAATCGGAGGAAACCGTCCTCTTTCATTCCCTGTTGTCTGGGATGGTCTCCCATCCCACATGGTTTCTTGTTCTTTCCCCATTTCCTCCTCTGTTCTCCAATTACCCAACTGCTCCAAAGCCACTCTGGGCTCCATTTCTCCACGTTACCAAAACAGAGTCCCACGGAGTACTGCCGGAAGCTGCTCTGCATCATGTTATGCGCTCCATGGGATCCCGTTTCAGCAATGTGGAGACATAGGGAGAAGACTGCATCTGATAAGGTCCTCTATCTAATTACAGAGAAAAATTTATTTGGGAACAAAGCACTCCACAATTTTAATAGACAGTCGTTTTGGTGTGACCCTCTCTGAAGGAGGTGTCACCTGGTGCAGTCCACACTCCCCACACCTCTTTAGTGATGCCACTATCTCAATAATACGGAAGCATTCATTGTCTGAGGATATTGTATTGCCACAACAGGTTATTAAATATCTGCAGCACTCAGCTCTTCCAAGTACAATGAGAAACGAAGAATAGATCTGCAGCTACATTAAAATGTGATTGACAGACCACCTCTGGGAAATAACTGCAATAGGAACAAGCACTCAGCATTTGCAGTTTGACACATAGCAGTCAATCTGCTTAGACTCTAGTGAGATTTCCCATGCCACATGTATACAAGGCCAGTTTCAGAATAAAGAGATTCCCCTGTGGACCAAGAGGCTTTCTCTTTTCAAATCCAAAAGAGATTCATAACCGTGTTTGCTATGAACCTAAGCCAACATGACGGCAAGCACACTAGTGCTCTTTTTACTGTGAACGGAAAGGTTGTGTTACACCAGCTTTGAATCTGGCATGCAAAATTATCTTCCACTCTTCCATAGCTATTCAGTGCCATTTCCCCTTCCGAAGACATAATGTGTTTAAAGAGTGTGTCATGCTCCTTCATTGCTGTAATAAAAGACCTTACTGCGAGCCAGCCTCCTGTTTTCAGCCTCATAAATGAGAGGAGGTGACCCCATCATACCCCCGTTAATCTCCACTGGGCTCATCACTTTGTTAATTGGTTTCATCTACATGGGGCTCTATTATCATTGCCCTTTATATCAAGCAAGGGTTGAAGCTGCCATGTCACTTGACACCGTCTTGCAACATTATCTCTGACTCTAAATGTGATGGGAGTTTGTCCATGGCAGCTACAGCTCAGCTGCCCATCTGTTTAATGCTCAAATCATTGTTCCAATATTTTTCATGTGGAGGTGGAGTAGGGTGAAAATGTTGCTACTGATTATATGTATATTTCTAGCCAGAATCCCAGGGAACTGGATTGATTTATGTCTATTGTATATACTCATGTATAAATTGAGGGCACATTTTGGGGACAAAATTATGGATTTTGACCCAAGAGTAAGTCCAAGGTAATTCCGAGGAGAGGAGGAAAGCACTGACTTGGGACCAGCCATCGTTGCCATTTCCCTGCACAGGCATTCAAAGAGGTCAGAAGTGATGCCAAGACAGTTGAGAGTAGAAGGGATTGGTGTTTCTTTTAGGTTTTCCCAGGAGGGTTTTGCTTTTTGCCACTCTACTCTGAGAAAGAATAATAGAATCATGGAGTTGGAAGAGACCTTGTGGGCCATCCAATCCAACCCCCTGCCAAGAAGCAGGAAAATACATTCAAAGCACCTCCGACAGATGGCCATCCAGCCTCTGTTTAAAAGCTTCCAAAGAAGGAGCCTCCACCACAGCAGAGAGTTCCACTGCTGGACGGCTCTCACAGTCAGGAAGTTCTTCCTCATGTTCAGATGGAATCTCCTTCCTTGTAGTTTGAAGCCAGTGTTCTGCATCCTAGTCTCCAGGGCAGCAGAAAACAAGCTTGCTCCCTCCTCCCTGTGACTTCCCCTCACATATTTATACATGGCCATCATGCCTCTTCTCAGCCTTCTCTTCTGCAGGCTAAACATGCCCACCTCTTTAAGGGTTTCTTTTCCAGACCCTTAATCATTTTAGTCATTCCAGCTTGTCAACATCTCCCTTTAATTGTGGTGCCCAGAACTGGACACAGTGTGATTCCAGGTGTGGTCTGACCAAGGTAGAATGACTTCCCTGGATCTAAACACTATACTCCTATTTATGCAGGCCAAAATCTCATTGGCTTTTTTTGCCGCCGCATGACATTGTTGGCTCATGTTTAACTTGTTGTCCATGAGGACTCCAAGATCTTTTTCATGGAGATAGTTCTTTTTTTTGGATAAGAGTTAAGGTACAGTATGACAGTATGGCCTGTAGACATCAGCCCAGGTTTTTTGGGGTTGATTTTCTAGACTTATACATGAATATATAGGATACCCATAGTTCAGATTAACCTATATTTATCAGAGTTTTCAAAAGTTACTTTGTTGAATTATTTGCTTGAGCTATACTTACCAGAATAGATAGCCAAGCATTCTAGAAGGTGTACTAAGCCCCAAACATTCATATGTCTAACCCCTGGTGTCTATAAATACAAAGCACATGGCTTAAGACTACAGGCTTCTTTGATTCACTGTTACTTTGAATATCGAAGAAAGGGGTGAGGGAATTCTACAAACAAATCTTTCCTTTGTCTTCTTCGTTGAATGTACTTGCGCAGGGTTCGTATCCAGGAGGTGCCTGGAGCTACCATGCTGTGTATAGACAAACTCCATAATGATCCCATTCTTTTCAGGAGGGAGTGTGTGTGTGCCTTCAAGTTGCCTGTCAATGCATGATGGCCCCGTGAATTTCACAGGATTTTCTTAAGCAAGGAATACTCAAGAGATGGTTTTGTCAGTTCCTTCCTCTGAAATATAACCTGGCATTTCTTGGCAATCTCCCAACCAAGTAGTAACCCGGACTGACTCTGCTTAGCTTCCAAGTATCTCAGTCTTTATATTCCTTCTTTTGTAGTGCTTACTGATTTAACTTCTCTCCATTGTCTCACTAGTCAGAGTTTTTAAGAATGTGATTGTGTCTATTGTAAAGGCCTGGTTTAGGGGAGCTGTAGGGGAGTGTGGATATGCTAGTGTGTGTTTTGTTTGCTGGGGGAGTTGTTTTTGCACATGTGCTGTAGTGTCTTTTTGCTTTTAAAGTCTCTTACACTATGTTTTTCCATGGTTTTATGAGTGATCGTCACTCGTTCGCCTGATAGGTGCGTTGTGTTCAAATTTGGTGTCAATTTGTCAAGTGCTTTTTGAGTTATGTTAATCCCACAAACAAACATTACATTTTTATTTATTATATAGATTGTTGCCAAAAGTGACTTGATTGTCGAATAAAAGAGTTAATTAATGCACATGTTTAAGTCTCTTTTTTCTGCAGGTACTAATCTCTCAGCCTTGGGTGAACCATACACTTATCCAAACAGTCTTAGGCTAGTCTAGGCTAGCATGGGAAGTCACTTGTCTTTATACATATATGGACAATGGCTTGGGAAATGGCCAGAGGGGTTTGCCTAGCTTTCCTGTTTCCAGGAGATTAGTTCTGTGGGGTCACAGAGCGTTGACTGTCTCTGGGCTACATCTTTGATATATTTTATAAAGCAGCTATATATAGATACAGTCTACAGTTGAAAGATACAAGTTACACAAAAGATCATGAAAACAGATGCAATTTATTAAAGGTTACATATGATAGAGTCTTTAGAGAGCTGAAGCTGCCGCTGGTCCATTAATGGTCTTCTGATGCCTTGAACTTGCAAAAGTCCGGAAAAGTTTTTAAAAAAGGAAAAATTGTTAATTTTTTTCCTGAGCCCTTTAGGAAATATAAGTCTTTCAGATTTGTGTGTGTGTGTATGTGTATGTGTGTGTGTGTGTGTGTGGGGGGGTATTATGGCTTGACAACAATGCCATCCCATATTCCTGTGAAAAAGAAAGCATTGTGTTGAATGGAGAAGGTTACCCTACTAATGCATATCCAAACGAGACCATGTTATAAATTCATCTGAGGGAGTATACAAAAAATCTGTAGTGCTAAAATGACATTTTGCTGCTTCCTGACAGTCATTCATGGGTACTTTAAGTGGGAGTTCCCTGCCAAAGACAGAGGAGGTGAATGAATTCCCATAAATCCTCCCCTCTGTGTTTAATCTGTTTTCTGCATTGTTTTAAACAGCCCAGCCCTTCATAATAGTTAGTTTTCCTGAAATTTGCTATTTAACTATGTGCTTCATCCTGAAGTGCTATTGTGTTAAGCCAAGGATATATACAACCTCAGTGCAAATTCAGCCAACACTACTAATGTAGTGGAGGTGACGGCAGCTGCATAACAAAGGGCAGCAATAAAAAAGACAATTGCAGAAGGCAGGAAATGAAGAAGGCAGCTTCATTCAAGCAGAAAGTGCAAGGGCAGGACGTGGGTGTAGCAAGCCAAGCCAAATGAAATGACTCTGCAAATAGTAATAAAAAAGTGAGGGGGAGATGGGTCAGGACAAGTGTGTGAAAGTTTTTTGCATGAAAGTAAACCTCTCCCTCTTGCTCTGGCATCAAACTCTTCTTAATGCTGCATTAGGCTCTCCATTCCTGTTGGAAAACGTATTCCCAGCAAACAATATAAAGCAAAATCAGTGTTTACAAAGGCGACAGAGCTGATAGTTTTTTTTCTAGGCTGTTTCCTATTTACTGTATGAATCTCATATCCATGGAGAGGATGCCTTTTCAGACTTCACATGGGCATGGAAAACGTGGAAAATAGAGCAGCCTATTATCTCAAATGGGATGACTGAGAAAACAGGGCTACTGAGAAAAGTGTGTAGCTTGTCCTATGTGAACAATTGGATTTCTCAAGTCGCTCCTGACACACACAAAAAGTGAAACTATGAATAAGTGAAGCTGTATATATTAGTTCTGCAGATATGTGGATCATGCTATATATTTGGAGCCCCCCGTGGTGCAGTGAGTTAAAACTTTGCTAGTTTTTGAAAAGTACTACAGGATTCTTTGTCGGTGATGCTCTTATTATTGTTGCTGCTGTAACAGATTACACATATAACCTTCTGGAATATAGTCTACAATTTGCAGTTTCTAGTTACCCATGAATATTATTAGAGCTTGGAAAAGTTACTTTTAGGACTTCCAGAATTTTTCATTCTGTATGACAGACTCTATAAAGTTGAGTAAACCTTGACTAGCTTTTGACGCTACTTGGAACACAACTTGGAAGCCAATAAGGTATATTATGTGCTAAAGATTGTTTGACCTCTACCAATGTAAACGTGTTTAGTGTATTGTAGGTTTTTGTGAGTTCCTTCCAATCCTTAAAACTTGATGTTTCTGAACCTTGATCTAAGATAGTCATGTAGACAGTGGTCTACTTCAGGTGGGGCATTTCCACCATCCTGGGGATTAATATACTCTTACCCTCAAGGTTACAACGCATACATACACACACACACACACACACACGCTCCTGCAGTTATGAGAGATGTCACTCAAGATATCACATAGTCATTCTCTTCATTCCAAGCAGCCAGCGAATTGAAGAGAACATTTTTCCCATATGAGTCATAGTAAATAGATTACTTCCTCAGTTGTACATTACTATGGGAAATACAAATTCGTGGTACTGTGCCAGCACAAACCTATGCAGGCCTGCTCAGCAATAACTCCACTGACCTCTGTGTCTCTGTCTCTCAAGCAGCACAGTTTGCAGTAGAAGCAGCAATGCAAGAACCATGCAAAAATAACAGACTTGTGATATGCCTATCCTAACTCTCTCTCACAGAAATCAGTGCTCTTAACGGGAGTTACTACATGCCTTTCAACATTTCACAGGTGAAAATTGGGATATCGGTGGCAAGCAGCAGTTGAGTATGATCACGTTGGCAAAAAAATAATAATACAAAATTAAGGAGAGATTGCAGCAGTTAGCTTTCACCTGAGACTACAGGGAAGTACATGATTTTACCCCTCCTTTCCTCTATCCCATAATAATAATAATAATAATAATAATAATAATAATAATAATAATAATAATACACTTTATTTCCCTGGAGGGACTCGGAGTGGATTACAGTTTACATTCAATGCCTTTTTTACACAGTGAACAATGACATACAACGCACAGACAGAAGTAATGGTCTTCCTTTGATGGCACACCCAAGCCACTGGAAATACTGTAGTGTCTGGCTATCTGATAACTTCTGCTAAGATTAAGACTCTTTAACACAGAGGCTCTTTAGGCAAGGTGAAAAGATAACCAAAATGAATTTACTGAAACAAAATGAATAAAGGGTTAACTCCACCCAGTAACTTAAAGCAATACATTACAAAAGGAGAATTTGCTGGTTGTAGTAATCTTTCTGGAATCTTTGAAAATATTTTGAATTTGGTGCAAAGCAATGGTTTATGTTATTGCTTGCAAACTGTCTTAATCTTCTCTCCTGTGAAGCTTAGGCGGACCAAAAGCTTTTGTTGTCTTTTGGACTGCTGGTATAATAATAATGCTAAATGCAGCATCAGGTGCTAAGAATGCCTGTTTTGGATTGCTAGGCCTAAGATTCCAGACAATATCTAAGCCTCTAATTCACTGTAGCTCTGCTGTAGAAAGGAGGAGGAATCCAGCAAAATGCTCTGTGCAGGGAAAAGGAATAGACCAACTAAGACTGGCCTCTGAGCTGTGTTTAAGCTCCACCCAAAAACTAAAAGCCTATAAATAGGGGGAACTAAAGCAGAGGAGAAGAGATGGCAGAGCCAAGACTTCACACTCCCCTTTTCCACCTCTGGCATCTGGAGGGGATGCTCAACTCTGGCCATGGTGAGATGCTCTTGTTCAATTTTTCCACGCTGAGGAGCCTGTTGTCCATAGACTTTCTCCAATCATTGCTGGCGTGGTGCACCCTTTTACCTCCATGCCAAGGCACTACCTATTGATATGTTCACATTACATGCTTTTGAACTGCTAGATAGGCAAAAGCTAGCACTGACAGATGGGAGTTCACCTCGACTCACAGCTTCAAACTGCTAACCCTCCAATCAGCAGATTTCCTGGGACTTTTCAAAGCAGCTGCAATAGTAAGATGATAGAAGATTAACCAAGACTCTTCCTGCCAAATTGGAGAGTATGTTACTATCACGACCAAAAACAGACTCAATATTTAGGAACTACACTACACACTCACAGATACACAATAGATATTACATCTATAGATATTACATGGCTATTTTCTTATGTCATTTTGTGGTCTTTTATTTAATTTACTGGTACGCCGCCTGGGAACTTTGGTTATTGGAGACTCTGACATCTGGGACATATCTACATCATATAATTAAAGTAGTTTGACATCACTTTAACAGCTATGGCTCAATGCAATGGAATCCCAGGGGTTGCAATTTGGTGAGGCACTGACACTCTTTGGCAGAGTAGGCAAGAGATCTAGCAAATCTACAACTTCCCTGATTCCAAAGCATTAATTCTACAGTTTAGATGCACCCTTAATTTTATGTCATTGCTGGTGCTCATCAAATCACATGCAAAAAGACACACAAAAAGTGTAAGCTAAATAGTCCAAACATTTTTGAACTATATCTCTTCCTTCCTGTAGTGCCAAAATCTTGAGTGGTTAGTTTAGACATGCGAATGTAATGATATAAATGAGCAAACAGAAATGATGACTGTTCTCAAGTCTCTGCAGCATAATCAGAGGCGACAACGTGCTGCAAAATATTAATCAACTTTCATTAGTGGAAGTGTGGCGAGGAATATATCAGGTGTGGCAAGGTAGAAAGAGAATTATTAGGGCTGTACTGATTTGAGAAGGACATCCTTTGGCTTTTTCACACACCTCAAAACTAGTTTGGAGAAGATTTGAGGTGTGTGATAATGTTCTTCTAAGGAGAAAAGTGTCAGATTCATAACCATTTTATTCTTTAGGTAGCTTGCTCTGTCTGCCACATGGATCGTCACAAATTTTGTCAAAAACAACTTTACACCATAAATCGGCTACATGTAATATACATAATTCTTGCCTACTTTTTGTCCTCACTTCACTGCTGAATTGCTATTATATGGCAATTGCTTTGAAAATAAGGGAAGTACATGGCCTTTTAAAGGAACATCTTCCTTTCAAGGCACCTCAGGCAGGATCTACACTGCCATATAATTGAGTTTCTGAATCCAGATTATCTGCTTTGAAATGGATTACTTGAGTTTACCTGGCCAATATAATCTCGTTCAAAGGAGACAATTTGGATTCAGAGAAGAAGACATAAGCAATTTGAAGTGACAATGAGCTGACTCGGACTTTAGTTTTAACTGGCGTGTTTTTAACAACTGTTTATTTGATGTTTTAATGAATTTGTTGAATGTTTTTATGATTGTAATGGCATTGAATGGTGCTTATGAATCCATTTAAAATAGGACTTGTAGTAGTTTCTCTGTGTAAGTAACAGAGAAACAATAGTCCATAGTTCAAAGTATCTCTCTGTTTTGAAAGTCTAAGAAGTCTCTAAGCATAATGTTCTTGTATTGAAGTCTGTATTAGAAGAATGTACCCACAGTCTTCTAAAGGCATACAAATGGTTTCTATTCTCTCTAAGAGTCTAAAGGCTTCTATCTCCACTGATGTCTGAAGCAAACACTGAACTAAAATTGAGTCAGTCTTGAATGTGCTAAGTTCTGATCACATGGTCGACAGCCCCTCCCACAACACATAGGTTAGGTAAAATTGCAAGCCAATACACACATAAACTTACTTAGGTGATTCCTCGTTGGCCGAGTAGGATAGTCTTCCAGGATCAGTATTCTGGTATACACACATAAAATACAGTAAGCAAATATATACATGACAAATAACTAGTGGAGGTTTGAGATGGTTGCTATTTCCAACATAACACAGCCAAACAAACAAACACAATCTTGTTTTCTCAATTTTTAAGTCTGTTTCTGGGATTATTTGGGTTGCTGATTCAGAAAGTTGGATTGGTAGAAGGAATCAGCTGTAGTTTCTTATATATGGTTATCAAGATTTTCTATGGGCGAGCAGATGAAGAGTGGTATATGGCATTTGTTTTGTATCTCAAAAACTAGCGGTTTTTGAGATACAGTGCAGATAAAGGAAAACTGGTGTTGTTTTTGGAATCAGCAAGTCAAATACTCAGAAATGCTTCTAAAATTTGAGGCACCAAAATGTGTGTCGGCCAGTGTAATCATCTTGTGCCCATCAACCAACAGGATCTAGCAGAGAAAATAAATAGCCTTATTCTTCTTTGTGCATTGTATCTAAAAATAGCTATTCTTACAGTACCGGTTCATAAACAAATACATGGTCTGTTTAATAAGAAAGAGAAAAACTGTTTCTTTTTTGAAAACAAAACAAAACTTATTTGCCAGAGAGAGAGAGAGAGAGAGAGAGAGAGAGGCTATTCTTGGCCCAATTTCCTTTGATGTTTATATGTGATTGAGAATATACTTAAAGCCCAGGTAAATTAGAAAGAATATTAATGAATCTAAAAATAAATATATAAATATTATTTTTGATATGTCATTTCCCTATCTCCCTTAGGAATCTTTGGAAAACATCGGCATCTTTAGTTACTTACAGGGGAATCTGATATAGTAATTACATCAAAATCAGGAGTGGCTTTTCACAATATAGCCTGAGGCTATTTTCTGTTAAAAGAGACAAGATTTATTCTACAAAGCCTGAGAGTCCCGGGAGAGTTCTCATACAAGTATTACCAGATCCAACCCTACTTAGCATTTTTCAAGTGGTGGTATTTGTGGTCTCCCGCTGGCATAAATGGGCCAGAGAAGATACATCACCCTAAGAGTTCAACTCTTTCTTTCATTATAGCAGTGGATGGAGATTCCTCCTCTTCTCATCTCTGTTATTTAGCTCAATGATTAAAATCTAATTAAACACTGGAGACAACATAAAAACCAGCAATCAGCAGAAAGAACCTTTTCCGGAGATGAAATTCAAAAAGAAAAGTTACAAATGAGAGGAGTGACATTAAAGGAGGCATGTGGAGCTGAAAACTAACTACAAAGCAGAGGAGCCTTTTGTGGGGACATGCAAGGTGCAAGGATATGAGCATCTTATCAATCAGTTGGTAAACAAAACCAAACCAATATATATGCTGTCTTCAGGGACTGAGATAATGAATTCCCTTGTAATCCATTACTGCAGCTTTTTTTTTTTTGTTTTATTTGCAGCTATCTTGTACATCAACACTTAATATGCAGGAATCTAATTTTGAGTCCTGCTATGGCCCTGTGAGGTTAGTAAGTACATTTTACACTAATTCCCTGATGTAGGTAGTATGACCTTTGGGTTGGCTGACTTCTCTATTCCTATTATCCTAGTTATTAAAGTTATTTTTTGGACAAAACCTTCCAGAATCCAACACCCAGCATGACTGCATTCCAGTAAAAGTAAAATATCAATAATGTTTTGATCTATACAGACACTCCTTATGCTGTTGTCAGTTTATACTGAAGGCAAAAAGATAGATTCATAAAAAATACCATAGGAAACCCCTGAGAGTGATTTGCAGGACAAACAGCAGAAACTACAGGGAAAACACTGTGGTTGCTAGGGTTGTGCATCAGTCCCATGTCCTTCGGTATCTCTGGCACCTTCGGGAGCATAAAACGGGAAGCCCACTCCTGGTACAAAAATCAGCACAACATGAAAGCAAGTGGGAGCCAATCCTGGCTCCTCGCCTGCTTCTTGCAAGCAGCCTCCTTGCCTTTGAATGAGTGTGTGTGTGTGTGTGCTGTGCAGATGCAGAAAGCTTGTGACTGACTGCAGCTAAGTGCCTCCTCTGGAGTAAACTTGCCTTGGAAAATGTGTGTGGCATGCAGGGCCAGAAAGAGAGAGTGCCTATCTACAGCCGAGCACCTCCTCTAGAGTAAGAATGAGAACTTGTCTCCTTGACTTGGAAAGTGCGTGTGGTGTGCAGACCCAGAATGCAAGCATTCATGCAGCCGAGCGCCTCCTCTAGAGTAAGAATGAGACTGTGCCCTGACAGATACCCCTCCAAAAATGAAACAAAAAGCTTTTAAGTATTCCTATCTGTAAGAAAATGAATATTGATTAGTACATGTCAACCCAACTTGTCAGACATGTTTCCCATAACACCTTTTTTGCCTCCTACAATAGCTTTCATTGTAGAAAGAAATAGTATTTCAGATAACTATGAATTTATGTGTATAAATGCTATACACATTTAATTAAGTATAAGATTCATTTTGCTTAGTAAGACATATGTGTGATTGTGTGTATATGTGCCTTCAGGTTGATTTGTGATGATTCCATTAATTTCACAGGATTTTCTTTGGTAATAAATACTCAGAGATGGCTTGCCGGTTCCTTCCTCTGAATTATAGTCTGCAACACTTGGTATTATACAGTTGAAACATGCATATCATTCTCTCAACATAAATAAACGTGGTGTTAGTCCTTCAAAAGACTGTATCTTTTCTTTATCAATTGCCTCCCCAGAATTTCTAAATTCATATGAGGCCTTACCTCAATATGCTTGTTTCAGTTCTCCTATCTTGCTTTCCCCAATTCTTCCTTTCCTCAAGTTAGCAGTTGTGAGGCAGCCGCCTCAGGCAGCAATGTGCCATGAGTGATGAACCATATTTCTCTCTTCTACCTGGAAAATTTCTGCTGCCTTGTCGCCCTTTCTCACTGAGCTCTTCCTCCTTCCCCCTCCTCATATTAATCAACATTAAGTTGGTTTCCACTTATGGTCCCCTTATGAATGGAAAACTCCAGTTGGCACTGTTATTAACATACCTCCTCTGGTGTTGCAAATGCAGAGCTTCTCTTGTAGTTCAGCTTCCTCTTTTCCTACTGCCTTCAACTTTCCTGAGCATTATATCATCCTTTCTATTAAGTCATGTAATCGCATGATATGCCCAAAATGCAAATCCCCTATTAACCTGGCTTCTAGAAAGAGTGCTGACTTGATTTGCTCTAGGACCCAATTATTTGTCTTTTTAGAAGCCCACAGTATCAGGAGAACTTTCTTCTAAGACCTCATCAGGTGCGGTCTTCTCCCCATTTCTCCATGCTGAGTCCCACAGAGTCCATCACATGCTGTAGGTCAACTTCTGGTGGGACTCTGTGGGGCTCTGTTTGGCAGTGTAGAGAAATTTGTATATACCTTGTATGCTGCTGCAACAAAGGAGAAAGGAAAGCCTTCCTGCTTATTTGGGAAAGTACAAAAGACCACTACAACTGTTTATTTGGATACCCGATTCCTGAACTGAAACTAATAGAGTCACTTGTGCAAGAACAGGAGTTTTGTGACTACATAGAACTCCTGACAAAGGAGCCGCAGTAGCACAATGGGTTAAACCCTTGTGCTGTTGAACTGCTGATCTGAAGGTTGGCAGTTCAAATCTACAAGACGAGGTAAGCTCCCGCTGTTATCCCTAGCTCCTGCCAACCTATCAGTTCGAAAGCATGCAAATGTGAGTAGATAATTAGGTACTGCTTTGGCGAGAAAAGGAAAAAAGATGCTCTGAGCAGTCTTGCCAACCATACAACCAGGAGATGACAATGCAGGCTCCTTGGCTTGAAAATGGAAAAAAGCACCTCCCCCAGAGCCAAAGATGATCACCGCCTCCAGAAGCTAGAAATGAAAGAAGAAGCCTAATTGTGATGAGCATTAGATATGAGTAAATATGGTACTATGGCATGGGTGATTCTGTGTTATTTAATGATTGTATCTTTATACGTTTTGAACTTTTCCTGCTCTTCTTTTGATTTCTTGATTATAGTTCCCATTTTGGTTTATGACTGTGCCAAGTATAGGGAATCTTTAACTATTTCAATATCTTCATCACCCACTATTTGTTATGTAATATTTGCTACGAAAATACAGTCCAAATGAGTGGGATAGAAGAGCTTGTTTGTCAGTCTGGAAAGGATAAAATATAGCAGAGTGTTTCCATTTGCTTCATAACAGGATCTGAGTGCTTGTTATGTAAATTAGATTTCTGTTAAAGTTCAGTTTTAAAGAAAGACTAAGTGCCTATTTAATTGAGGCCACTGCCATAAATGCCTCTGTAAATTTCCATTCAATCAATGAGACAGGTCATTCAAGCATGAAATAAGTAAAACGAAGGAGGGAAAGGAAGAGATGAAACACTGGAAGTCCAATTTAGAAGATAGCCATGTATTTTCCATATAGAACCATGCAATATTTAATTTTTTTAAAAAAATAACTATTTGCTTTTAATATTTAAATGTTCACTTTCAGGTTAAAGCTAGGGCACTGGTAATAGCCTACAATGATAATATTATGTCCTGCACATCCTTTGTGAGTTCTTTTCCAGCCCTTTCCCCCCTTATGAATAAAAAAGCATCAAAGGACTTGCTTTGCAGCAGATGCAGATCTTCAATCTGGAAGAGCACACAGAGCACTCTGAATTATCTACATCCTCCTGGCACAGAGATCCAACTAATTACATTGTTTTTGCTACCTAATCAAACGGAGTCCCCAAGAGTAGAATATGCAAGTCTTTATGAAAGCCGGATAGCTTATTCAACACTCAACAGTAGAAATCAGCCATTAGGAAACCTTACACACTCCACCACAAAGGGATATAACAGCATCTTAGGTTGAAATCCAATGGTGTTTTTGGATTTATTGAAAAGCTCTTGTTGGTCAGCTAGGGAGGCTGGGTCTCCCCTTTCCCCCACAGTGTCCTATATGCCTCGCAATCTGCCCCAAAGTGTTAGAGGATGATCCAGAACAGATGAAGTGAGCAAGTTGCAGAGCAAGGAGAAAGGAAGCAAATCTCTTTGTGCGAATGGACTTCTGCTTATGCGCTATTGTTGTCTGTCCATTGTATTCTGGGTAGAAAGATTTTGTTGGAAATAGCTTACTTTGTCCGAGTAGGACTGTCTTCCAAGATCGGTGTACTGGCAGTGGGTATATACAAGGGGTATTTTTTTAAGTAAGGTCAGTTGGAACATAAGTACACAACAAAAGTTTATTTCAAAAAAGTAAATTTATTTTCAGAAAGTACATACTTCACTCTATTTTTCGACATAGTTGCCAAGTTTGTTCAAACACTTATCATACCTCTGAACCAATTTTAAAATACCCTCTTGATAAATTCTCGCTTCAACTGAAGCCACCAAATCGTCTGTAATCAAAGAAGGGCGACCGGAGCGGTCCTCATCATGGATGTTGTCACGGCCATCTTTGAATTGTCGTACCCACTTACCCACTTTGCTTTCACTCATAACAGTATCACCGTACACTTCACAAATCTGTCGATGAATTTCTGCAGCAGGCAGGTTCCTTGCTGACAAAAACCGTATCACTGAGCGAACCTCACATGCGGAGGGTGAGTTGATAGTCTTAAACATTTTTAAAGCACAGAACAGAACTGTACAGGTTAGCTACAGAGCAGAAACTGAGCACAGTTGTTCCCGAGGCATGCCGGTACACGACACATGTGCTCATTGCGGTATGTGCGCAAACTACTAGTGTCTACAACAAAACGGACCTTACTTAAAAAATACCCCTTGTAGGTGACTGTGGAGCCCTATTCTTGACCTGCATGTTCTCCTGCAGTGAGGGCATTGGTTTCCAGGTGGAAGGTGGTCCTGGTTGGGGTTGGCTTGATGCTCATGTGACTTCCCCGGTCTCCTCTCAGCATGAGGATGTGGGTGGGCTGCCACATCTTCATGCTTATAGCAAGATGAGAGGAATAATAATAACAATAATAACAATAACAATAACAATAATTTTATTTTTACACCCCGCCTCCATCTCCCGGAAGGTGGCTTACAAGGGGACAAGCCTGAAAAATACAGATTAAAACAAACACAATAAAATAAAATCAACAACAACACATCAGAAAAAAACATATTGCAGTTACAAAGCAAATATTATTTTTAAAAAAACCCCAACAACATAATGGCTGAACAATTAGGTGCTGAGTTTGCAGGGCTCAGGGTATGTGTAGTGGTTCTTAAATAGAGCCAAGGGAAAGTGGAAAATTCAATAAGGCCCAGTTGGGAGGGTAATGTCCTTAGCCATTTAAAATGTCAGCCACTTAAAATGCCAGAGTTAAAGGAAAGAGGGCCAAACTAAAGTGCAGGAGCTTTGGTGAGATTGAACCAATTTTTCAGGACAAAAAAGCCCAAAGGGCTGCATCCGTCCCCTGGCCCTGGGTTTGCCCTTACCTGCTATACATTCATGTACAAGTCTAGAAATTTTAGTTAAATATCAAGCCAAAAAAAAAAAAAAAAACCTCGAGGTTTATGACATGTCTTCCATTAAGGTTTTGGAAATGGCTCATTGGTCCATATATAGTAGTTATTGCTTCCCTGAATCATTAGGAACCTGTTATTTATTAAGGACATGAGATCTAGTTTCAGGTACCAAGGCAGAGACTTGGCCCTGTGGATTTCAGTATGATAAGATGGCTCTCTTCTTTGGCTCTTGATTTGGAAAGGCACATTGCAGGAACTCTATTGTTCAGCTCAGCAAGTTGGATTCCATTTCTCTCCGCTAATGAGGAACCATGCTGGCATTCTGAATTTGAGGCACAGTTTACTACTTTTAGGCTAGTTTCCTCTTGTTCATTTTGCCATTATCTTTTTCAGAACAGTCGAGCCAATTACAGGGAAAAGAAAGAGCAAGGGAGTAGAATTGTGGGGTGGAAATGGAAAGTTGGAAATGGAACGGCAATAGGAAAAGTAAGAGGTAGGGTGTCACATTTATTTTGCAGTTTCTGTAGCATCTCTATTGTTCAAAACAGGAGAGAGAGAGAGCTTGAGAGCAATGGGTGTGAGTGATGATGTTAACCTTGGCTCTTGATATTCACCCTAGATATGATTAATCCCATATGTGGATAAACTTATATTGCTGCCCAGATCATTGGTCCAGCAACTAAAATGATTCTTTATATTAGATATGCAAATGAAGATAGTATGTGCCCATGTCTTAAAGCAATGTTTCTCAATGTGGGGGTTGTGAGGGGGATTTCAAAGCAGTCACCAAAGACCATCAGAAAACACATATTTCTGATGGTCTTAGGAACCCCTTTGGCAGAGAAGGCTGAAGATCTCTCCGCCTGTCCTTGTCTTCCTTTTTGGTGCTGGTGAACTATAACTCCCAGAATTCAAAAACAGCCCTCCTCCCAACCCCACCAGTATTCAATGTTGGCCAAGTAGGTAGTGTGCCAATTTTGGTGCAGATCCATTGTGGGCTGGGTTCAAAGTGTTCTTTGGTTATAGGTTAACTATAAATCCCAGCAATTGCAACTCCCAAATGCCAAGTTTTATTTCCTCCAAACTCCACCAGTGTTAACATCTGGGCATATTGGGTATTTGTGCCAAGTTTGGTCCAGATCCATCATTGTTTGAGTCCACAGTGCTCTCTGGATGTAGGTGAACTGCAACTCCAAAACTCAAGGTCAATGCCCACCAAACCCTTCCAGTATTTTCTCTTGGTCATAGGAGTTCTGTGTGCCAAGTTTGGTTCAATTTCATTGTTGGAGGAGTTAAGAATGCTCTTTGATTGTAGGTGAACTGTAAATCCCAGCAACTACATAATCCCCACCCCAACCTCACCAGTATTAAAATTTGGGCATATTGGGTATTTGTTCCAAATTTCATCCAGTGAATGAAAGTACATCCTGCATATAAAATATTTACATTATGATTCATAACAGTAGCAAAATGACAGTTGTGAAGTAGCAATAAAAAAATTTTTATGGTTGGGGGTCCCCACAACATGAGGAACTGTATTAAGGGGTCACGGCATTAGGAAGGTTGGGAACCACTGTCTTAAAGGGATGGAGTTAGGAAAGGACACCTATTTAATGGGTTGTTGTAGGTTTTTCTGGGCTATATGGCCATGTTCTGGAGGCCGAACATGGCCATATAGCCCGGAAAAATCTACAACAACCCAGTGATTCCGGCCATGAAAGCCTTCGACAATACATTGAACACCTATTTAATGTTAACAACATTGCTGTAGGTACTGTGGGGTAAGAAGATACATGCTTTTTGTTAATCCAGGAGTAGGAATTCGCATTTGGCAAAAACTTTGCCAAATCTTTCTTTGCTAACATCACTTTATTCTGGTACATAGAAAAAGTTGGGGGTTTTTTAACCAGAATTTCAAAGAAACTGCTGGATGTTGTCTTCCAGTAACTATTCCTAGTTACTGGAAGACAAGGTACCTATTTCAAGCCTGAGTCCTTATTCCCAAAATGCAAAGTGATACCCTTAAGGGAATATTAATTTCCATTTTTTTAAAAAAGATTGACAAATCAGTCAGCCCATTGTTCTTTCTGTTGAATGCAGTCTATTTTCCAAGTGCTGGAATAACAAACTTTAATCTAGCAGCTTTTGCCAACCTGCTGCTTTGTTGAACTACAGCTCTCATTGTTTCCAGACAACACGGCCATCTGGAGTGGATCAGATAGGGAAAGGCTGCATTAATGGACGGAATGTATTATTTATTCCAGAAAATTCATGATCATGTTTACTACAATCTTATTTGAATTTTTTTTAAAACGTAATCCAAGGGCACATCCAGATTGATTCAAAAGTCCCAAATTTTGCTCCTGTTCTTTCCAGTTTTATATTGAGTTAAAATAAACTGAGCTGGGGAGGTGATATAAAAATCCTCTGATCATACTGAGAGCTAACAGAAGCTGTTCTGGAACAAAATGTGTATGAATCTTAAGGCTCTTTTATACCACCTTGGTGGAACAATGGGTCAAACCCTTGTGCCAGCAGGACTGCTGACCAAAAGGTCGGTGGTTCAAATCCAGGGAGCGGGGTGAGCGCCCGTATGTCAGCTCCAACTTCTCATGCAGGGATATGAGAGAAGCCTCCCGCAGGATGGTAAAACATCTGGACATCCCCTGGGCAATGTCCTTGCAGACAGCCAATTCTCTCATGCCAGAAGCCACTTGCAGTTTCTCAAGTCGCTACTGACATGAAAAAAAAACCCATATAAAATTCGGATTATCTGCTTTTGAACCAGTCCAAAGTAGTTAATGTGGATTATTTGATTTGACAATCAAGATTATATTGCAGTGTAGAAGGGGTCTCAGAAATAAAACAGGAAAGAACAGGGACAAAATCTAGGTGTTTTTGATCTTTTTAATCAACCTAGATGAACATGACAGGAAGGTGGAGAAAGTGTTGCTCATGAGTCCCATGCAGCCCCTAGGACTTTCTTCCTAATGGAAACCTACTGGGTGCACCTTCTTATCCATGAAGGATACATTTCAAGACCTTCCAGGACTGCCTCAAACTGCAGATAGTACGGAACCCTTTATCAGTAATATTTTTGGACCGTGATTGACAGTTGATAACTGCAATGCATGAATAGATCGGAGGGCTACTGTACCTGTTTTTCTCTTCATATGAGCAGTCTTGGAGAGAGCAGTGTGGTGTCATGATCCGAAGGTTAAGATAGGAAACCCTCTGAGTGACCTTGGGCAAGCCACACTCCCTCAGCCTCTGAGGAAAGCAATGGCAGACCTCCTCTGAATAAATTTTGCCAAGTAAACCTTGTGATATATTGATATAAATTTTAAAAAAAATGCCCATAGCAACAGAATCAATTTGAAAGGAAGGTTGTAAATAAATATATACTATACATAGCCCTTTAAGAAGCCCTCATGTTATCTCAAGAGAAAGTAAATATGATATAATATATACTTTATTTATATTCCACCCTATTTCCCTGAGGGGACTCAGGGCGGATTACAGTACACATATACTGCAAACACTCAGTGCCAATTGGACAATTAACAAGCCAGACAGTACATAAACAGAGGTAAAGGCTTCCCATCTTTTCCATCTCTGGCATTTGGAGGCTGTGCTCCACTTTGACCACGAGGGGTGCTGTTGCTCCATCTTCCATGCTGCATGTTTGCATGGGTGCATTTCATTACCTCCCCCCAAAGTGGTACCCATTTATCTACCCACATGGTTTTTTTTGAACTTCTAGATGGGCTGATGATTGGGAGCTCACCCCAACCCAGGCTTGAACTGTTGCCCTTTCGATCAGCAAGATTTTCTGCAGCTGGCGGTTTAACCTGCTGTGCTGAAGCTTGGCACTAAAATAATGTTTCCGCCAATTATAGCTAAACTGATCTATCATAATGAATACCATTAAGACCCAACATTTAAGAAGGGGATTCTTTAAGGTTCTCAGTCACCACTTAGCTGAGAGTATTATATAGCACTGAACACAATGGAGATGTAATATGTGTCATATAAACAGGCAGTCCGCAAATTACAAACAACTCATAGTTAAGAGACAACAGGAAATGAGAGAAACCTACCCATAGGAAGAGAAAGTCTCTCCTGAAAGAGTTATCATAGGGAAAAGGTTTCCTTGCTGAAGCTTTCTTGCCAGTCCTTGTTTCCACAACAAGCCAAATTTTTCAAAATCCAATTATCACAGGGGCAGAAAGAGAGGCGAAATCTTCTCAACAGGGACCCCCGAGAGAAAAACAAACACCACAGAGGTTTTAACCCTTCCCTATGCTACCCAAAGCTACTATATAGTGGGTATTATAACTAAAGAGAATTTGAATTTGGGTTTTCCTAATTCATGTTCAACATCTTACATCAAGGTATATTCCTGCATGGCATGGGGTTGGATTGGATGGCCCTTGTGGTCTCTTTCAATTGTTATGATTTTGCAACTGAATTATGCAAAAAACATGGTCTTACGGTGCTTGGCAATCCAGGGTAAATAAACAAGAGGAACATAACAGCTTTGCTTTACTCTAGCTTAAGGGTTGGAAGAGCACATTGTGTGAACTTCATGAACAGTGGCAGATTTGTGCGTGCGTGTGTGTGACAAAGAGGTTGGAGTAGTTGGCAGAGACTCAAAGAACCATGATGTGCATCAAAATAAATACCTCTTTATGTCCCTTTTAATGTCTCATTATAACCATAGCATGGTTACCATATCAAGGCACCTTATTACCAACTTTTCTCCTGCTCCCTGTTTTCTTTTCTTTTTTAGCAACCAGTTTGTGTCTTCTGTGTGTATATCCACATTTTTTAAGTTTGTGTAACAAAGCTGTATAGAGGGAGTGAGCATCAGAAATCACTTGGTATCTAAGACTCAGAAGTTTTTTTCCACGTCCCTTTGGTTTGTACATTTTTCTGGGATAAACCATTCAGTGATATGGTAATTGTATTTAAAGATGGCGTTTTGGGCTTTAATGCACACAGTGGCTAATAAAACACACACAAGCAGTGCTAACATGGCTTAGCTTTAATGTGGGGGAGATATGATTTCCTTCTGCAGAGCCTACTGAAGCCCCAGGCTATGAACACTAATGAACTGACCGAATATCCAGAAGTAGGTCATCGCTGTTAATATTCAGGGATGCTTTTGTGAGAGCGATTTTGTTCTCTCGCTCTCTCCCTTTTTTGCTCTTGCTCTGCACCACGTGTGCACTGCACACACACTCACACACATAAACCCATACGGAGGCTGTGCGTGTGTCGTACATCTGGCTCCACTCCATTGACTTTCAAAGAGTTTCTTTCTAACCCTTTCACCCCAATGTGTCTAAGATTAGACTCTGTGGTACATTCTGGTCGAGGGTTGTGCCACGAAAGCTCAGAAGTGAACTGCAGGGTACCAATGGCCCCTTTGCTGCACCTTCTCCATCAAAGCGGCTTGTCCCCTGCCAGGCTGGATCAGCTCCGCCTTGGAGAGACTGACAAGAGAAGCTTCCAGTGTTGCCCCTGAAACCTATCCAGGGAATTGGGCACAGCAGGAGCGCCGCGTGTGCTGGCGTTTGATGTGCGCAGGGAAAGGCTAAGGAGAACCTCCCCCAGGCCAACGCTGCTAGAGAGAACTGGATAAATTAAGAGCAGTGCTTCAGAGTCCTTTCAACCCTGATGCCCTAGATACAGCCAAATGCAAGCTACGGGAGTTCGCTTCTGCTCAGAGCCAGCTAGGAATGGATGACAAGAAATAGAGGGCTCTTGACAGCCCCTTTTTGTCAGATCAACATGGCAAACAGAACCAAGAGACAAAATTGGAAAGTTTCTGTGTGGAGGGTTTGACTTATTTTTCTTTAACCAGCTTTGGAAAAAGTCGAGCTTGGACATGTTAGGATTTGGGATTTCAACTGGAACTCTAGCTCCCAAAGAGAAACATTTCCAAATATTGCTATAATAATAACAATAACAATAATATTTTTGTATACTGCCCTATCTCCCCAAGGGGACTCAGGACAGTTTCCAACATATAAGGCAAAACATTCAATTGCCGGAAAGGAAAGCCATACAAACAAATTAAAATAAACATCATAAAACATAACCTGCTAAGACATATGCAAAAAATTAAACAATTTCATTATAGCTCCATCAGATGGGTTCAAAATATCAATGGCCAGGATTAGAAAATGGACATGACCAGCTATAAAAAGGGTTGGGCAGGGGGTAATGCAACAGAGTATTATAGGGCCAGGGAAGTGGATAAAGTGCAGAACAGAGTACTGTCTAATGGCCTAGGGGAGTGGTTCTCAATCTGTGGGTCTCCAGGTATTTTAGCCTACAACACCCAGAAATCCAAGCCAGTTTTCCAGCTGTTAGGATTTCTGAGAGTTGAAGGCCAAAACTTCTGGGGACCCACAGGTTGAGAACCACTGGCCTAGGCAAAGGACCTAGGAACTAATCATTCTCAAAAACCTACTGGAATATCTAGGTTTTCAAATACTTTTGGAAGGAAGACAGTGTGGGGGGCTGCCTAATCTCCCTGGAGTTCCAGCAGGTGCTGTTCTTCATCTCCAAGCTGAGGAGCCTGTGTTGTCACCTCCTGGTCATGTTACTGACATGACCGCATGGAGCATCTTATGCCTTTTCAGCCAAAGCAGTACCTATTTATCTACTCACATTTGCATGTTTTTGAACTGCAAGGTTGGCAGGAGCTAGGGCTAACAGCAGGAGCTCAGCCTGTCCTGTTTATTCAAACTGCCAACCTTCAGGTCAGCATTTCCGCAGCACAAGGGTTTAACCCATTGTGCCACCACGATTCTTTCTGTTTCCCCCTGCTTATGGATGAGTATCAATATCTCTCATCCCCACAGCCATACTATTCATTCCCTGTATCAGTCTGACTGTGAAATGAATTCCACCAGGAAGGACTATTTGATCACATCATCTCACAAAATCTGGACCTCTGAAACTCATAATAGGGCCTTCTCTGGGCTGGCACCTTAGCTGTGAAATATATCTCGTCTGGAGATGAAAGGAAATTCTGCAACATTATGGTTAAAAAAATAAGTCATAGAATCACATAACCATAGAGTTGGAAGAGGCCCCATAAACCATCAATCCTACCCCCGGTCAATACATTGTCCCTTATTTACTTCACTTTCACTTAGGCGATCCCTCGTAGCCCGAGGATGATGGTGGGTTTGCTGTGGAGCCCTATTCTTGACTCACATGTTCTCCTGCAGTGTGGACATTGGTTTCCAGGTGGAAGATGGTCCCAATCAGGGTTGGCTTGACATGCCTTCTTCTTGGCACGTTTCTCCCTTTTATCCTCCATTCATACCTTTTTGAATTCTGCAGCACTGCTGGTCACAGCTGATCTCCCGTTAGAGTACTCAGGGGCTAGGGCTTCCTAGTTCTTGGTGTCTATGCCACAGTTTGTAAGGTTGGCTTTAAGCCCTTATATAAAAAGGCAAAACAAAGTTTTAATTTTAATGATTTTGGAGAACATTTTCAAGTCATGGATAGTGGAATCTGTGGGTGCTGAATCCATGTTTACGGAGGGCCTGCTGTAATTGGTTAAGTGGTAATCTGGCCAGTGTCAATACTTGTTTCGTTGGCTTCTTGGTACTTAGCGACCACTGTCCCCTAATGCTGCAAACAAGCCATGAAAATTAAAGCTGCCGAGATGAGGTTACAGAAGGTTGAGCCATGGATTGGAAAGGGAACTAAAGGGAGGGGGAGAGAAAGTGGAAAGAGCGACCTCAATTACAGCCTGCATGCATGGCACAGAAAGTGTGGATTACTGTGAACAGCTGGTACGGATTCAATAATCAACTGCTCTGAGAAGGGGGAAAAACCCTATTCTCTCCCCTCCTCAGCTACGTCCTGGTACATTAGAATGCAGGATACCAGGGCTGCCAAGTTTACCATTGAAATCTGCCCACGCAGAATTACAAAGTCCTTTTGCCTCTCATTTAAGTGCTCCTGGCTCAGTATAAATATACGGAGGAGCTTTGGTTGCCTACTGTGTAGCTTTACTCCTCAGAAACCACCCACCTCCCGCAGGGAGCACCGAACTGTCAGTTCAGCAGCCTTGGCTTTAATTTGAGTATTGTGGCTTAGGTGATGTGGGTACCAAAAATCCTTAAAAAACCAGGTTTATCAATACTGCATCCATGGATGAACGCTGGTTTTGCTATATGCTATTGCTTTGGATATTCTGCACCAGGTATCTTAAGCCAGTGTGGTGTAGAGCTTTGAATGTTGGGTGTGCGGTGAATCTACACTGTAGAATTAATGCAGTTTGACACGAGTTTCATGCCAACGTCTCAGTGCTATGTAATCATGGCTGTTGTAGTTTGGGGAGACATCGGCACTGTTTGGCAGCAAAGACTAAAAGCCTTGCAAAACTATAACTTTAATGATTCCATAATACTGAGCCATGGCAATTAAAGTGGTGCCAAAATAATAATAATAATAATAATAATAATAATAATAATAATAATAATAATAGCACGACAAGGCGACTCAGATCGGATTACAGTACACATACACAGCAAACAATGCTGTTTTGGACAGACAGGACAGAGACAGACAGAACAGAAAGGAGGTGTGTTGTGTCGACGTCCACCTCTTTGGGGTTGTGGAGGTTGTGCTCAAATCCAGCCACAGGAGGGTGCTGTCGCTCCATCCTATATGACGAAGAGACATCACAACTTCTTCCTTCCTTTTGGTCACCGGACATTTTCTGATCTTTTTCTTTATGTTGTTGTAAAATACCTCCCCTGCTTGTTTTAGCGGTACCTAATTTCTCTACTTACAGCTCAAACTGCTTAGGTAAACAGTGAGTTGGGATGACAGTTGTCAGCTCACACCAACCCGGGGCTTCGAACTGGAAACCTTTCGTTTGGTAGATCTTATCATTGCTGGTGATTTAACAGCTGTGCTAAAGCTGGCCTGTAGACTCCAAAGACGAGTGTGCGAATCTTTGCTCAACTACATAAACCCACTGGGTGACCATGGACATGTGACATTCTCTCATCCTCAGAAGATGACAAGGGCAAACCTTTTTAAAAAATCTTATAAATCTTGAGATGAAGTTAACATTAAATGGATCTCCAAAATCAAATGCAGAGATACAGAACCTTGGACTTCAATGTTTCTTACATATCCATTTGGAGGCCATTTCAGATAAAGAATAAGATGGTACGCCACTCCCATTCACATACAGGAGCAACTGGTGTTGCAGTTGGAAGAATGCAATTTATTTTTCTATGTAGAATAATTTATCTGCCCCTATCCTATCTATAAGGTGGTTCAGCATGTTAACCCACTGAGCTGCTGAACTTGCTGACCGAAAGGTTTGCCGTTCAAAGCCAGGGAGCAGGGTGAGCTCCCGCTGTTAACCCCAGCTTCTGACAACCTAGCAGTTTGAAAACATGCAAATGTGAGTAGATCAATAGGTACCACTTTGGCAGGAAGGTAACGGCATTCCATACAGTCATGCTGGCCACATAACCTAAGAGGTGTCTATGGACAACGCTGGCTCTTTGTCTTAGAAATGGAGATGTGCACCACCCCCCAGAGTCGAACACAACTAGACTTAATGTAAAGAGGAAACTTTTACCTTTTCTATCCTATGTATGGGCTGGCATCACTTAACTCAACTTTCTTGAATGATGTGTTTGCAAGGTTACAGGAGGGCAGGAAAAAAAAACACTGGATGATGTTAGTAATCCAATAAGAATAATAAAAAGGATTAAATTCTACCAGGGAAAATTCTGCTTTTCCATGTCTGTTGTAGCTAAGAAGAGGGGGTGAAATGACTGCTGAGAATTGTTACATAAATACATTCTGTATCAGTCTCATTTTTAGAAATTGTGGGGGTGTGAGGAATTGCTCCGAGCTGAGAAAATTCTTTCTGAACTGAGAGAAAAGGACAGTGTTCGAAGGTAAACCAGCACAGGATTGAAATGAAGGTTACTACAAGATTGAAAGCATGGCAGGTCTTAATCTGTAGAGAGAAAACAAGCCCTCCTCTGTTGACCTCCGTAGTACTACAGTGATGCCACTGTTCAACCACAAGCCATACCGAGGAGAATGTTTCCATTCAAGATTGAATAAAAGTATTTGCCACTATCTGCACTCCACCAGTTCCCATTTGCATTAATTGCACAAATACACGATAAAATTAAAATTCATGTTGGAATCACAGAAGTAGAAATATACCCAGAATGGAGAGTCCAAGGTCTTAAAACATCCTCTGTTTGAAAAGTTGTTTAGTCCAGCTTCAAATTAAAGATAAATAATTATAAAAAGAGTAAATAGGGACCTAGACTCTGTCTATTAACAAGTATTTCCTGGACAGCAAATTGAGCAGGCACACAAAGTAATGGACCATTTTTTCCTGTTGGGTCAAATGCATTATATTTCTATTTAATTCACAGTAATTATTTCTAACTTTGCTGCCTTATACAGAAATATAAAGTAGCATGAATCTATTCAGGCAGAAACAACAGCAGCAGCAGCAGCAGCAGCAGCAGCAGCACTTTATTTATATCCCACCCTATTTCCCCAAGGGGACTCAGGGTGGATCACAGTACGCATACATTCAATGCCATTTGGACAGACATTCAATGCCGTTTGGACAAACATTCAATGCCATTTGAACAGACAGGACAGAGACAGACAGAACAGAAAGGAGATATGTTGTGTCGATGTCCAGCTTTTTGGCATCTTGGAGGTTGTGCTCGAATCCAGCCATGGTGGGCGCTGTCACTCCATCCTCTATGATGAAGAGTCATCAGGACTTCCTGCTTCCTTTTTGTCTCTGGGTATTTTTTGATTTTTTTTCTTTATGGTGTTATAAAATACCTCCCCCACTTGTTTAGCGGTACCTAATTTCTCTACTTCCAGCTCTAAGCTGATTTTGAACTGCTTAGGTAAACAGTGAGCTGGGCTGACAGTCGGGTGCTCAGTCGGCTTTGAACTGGCAACCTTTTGGTTGGTAGATCTTACAATTGCTGGTGATTTACAAGCCCATGTGCAAGTTGAATGTCCTCTTGTCTCCTCTTCTTTGATAATGCATATTTGGGTACCTGACTTCAAGGCATCAATGTGGTATAGTAGTTTGAGCACTGGACTATGACTCTGAATGCCAAATCACAATTTGGCCATTGAAATCTATTAGGTTACTTTGGGAAAGTCACACTCCCTAGGCCTCATAGGAAACAAAAGATATATCTTGGCAAGAAAACCCTATGACAGGGTTGCCAACAGGTCTCCATAACTTAGACAGCAACCATGCAGGAATACACAATCAAAGCATTCCCAATAGATCAAATCCATCCTTTGGTTAAAATCATCCAGAGAAGGAGACTTTAGGGTGGCCTGAAGGTCTCTCATTCATGAGGTTGTCATGAAAGAAGGCTCTTTGCCTTCTTTTTGAGCAATGGATATCCACTTTTCTGACCATGTATGAGTAAACTCTCTGGAAAAAAGGCCTACCACAGAGCATCCCAACATCCCAATTGAAATAAATGATGTTCCAAATTGTGGTTTTTAATCTTTAGCACAACTTCTGCCCACACTTTCCTAGCTTCTATGGCTGACTTTGATTTTTTTATAGGATGGTGTTGCACCCCAGCTGTGGGACACCTTTTTACCCAGACACCACACAAGGACAAGAAAATCCACTAAGTTTATTCGGAAAAACATAAAAAATAAGAAAAAGCACAATAAAAAGTACAATTCAAAAGACAAATCCAGAAACTCCAAGTTGCTGAGTATAGATGACATGAATCAAATGACAGGACTGCAAGAGCATGGAAATGCACTTTGAGGCAATACAAGGAAATAAGGCAAAAGCCATACACTTGATCAAAATTATATCCAGAATTTGAGAACAAAAACAGAACATAATCCAGACTAAAAACCATGAAAACCTGAACAGGAAACTTGAAACTTAACCAAAAAAACATGAACAAGACACACAACCCAGAAACTTGGACACTTGGAGCAAGGCCATAGAACTTAGGAGTTGTGTCCACTTGAAGACAATGTTGTTCTCACAAAGAGCTGTATGCTTGAAGCCCACTTAAAAGCCTCAATTCCCTCCCATGACATCACTCCTCATACACTTGCTTTCCCTCTTCTTCTCTCAAAGCCGCTGGGAAAAGCGAATCTGTCTTTCTTTCATATTCTTGCGGTGCAGCTGTAGCTGTTCCGACCTAATAACAGACTCACACTCCATCATATTCCTCTCATATTCCTCTCTGACAGATTCTCATGGGAACAAAGTTCGCTTTCTCTAACATCCTGAGAACTCCCAGTATCACTAACACATCTCTTCATGCCACTTCCATCCCCACAAATCCCCTCCTGAGACCACACAAAATCTTCTTCCTCATCCTCTGAAGCATCAAATTCTTCATAAACCACAACAGATGAGAAAAGAAAATATCCTGCAGATGTATACTTCAGAATGAAACAGTGTATCATTCCTTTCAGGTACCTGACTGGCATGCCTTACTCCCCTTCTCTCATTGAGGGATGATGCAAGACAGGTAATGATCATGAAAAGAAAGAAGCAGGTAACTTGGGTCAGGTTGGACAGCTCAGATCAAACATTGTGTGGGTATGTTTGTTTGTTGCTTTCATTATATAGCTAAGAAGAATCTCCTATGCATCTCTTTCTCCTTCACATCTGTCCCCACAGAAGTCTTTGAAGCAAGATTATCAACATTTACTTTTTAAAAAAAATCAGCTTTCTGGCAGATCTAGTGAAACAGGACCAAAATAACTATACTGAATCAGTTATCTGTGATATTGACAAGCTAAAAGCTGTCCAGAGGAAGGCAACCAAAATGGCAAAAGGCCTGGAAACCAGGCCCTATGAGGAGAGGCTTAAAGTACTGGGTATGTTTAGTCTGGAGAAGAGGAAGTCAAGAGGTGACATTATAGCCATGTTTGAATATTTGAAAATATATATGGAAGGTGAAGCAAGCTTGCTTTCTGCTGCTGCTGAGACTATAGAGCACAGGGCAAAGAATTCAAACGTAAGGAAAATAGATGCCACCTAAACATGAAAAAGAACTTCCTGAAAGTAAGAGCTGTTCAACAGTGGAAAAAGCTGCCTCATAAGTAACTTCCCCAAGTTTTGACCTGACAGCATATTTTCCAAAGACCAAGGTCAAGGAATGCACCAAGGCTAATATAATACAGTCAGTATTTTGGCTCCTGAATGGTATGCAGCAAGTCACCATCTGGACTTTTTCCAGAAGTGGAGATGTAGTGCCGAGGAAAGTTTTCCCTACAAACATTTACCTTTAATCTAAGTTTTAAAGAGGCTAGAGCTCTGCCAGAATTTATTTGGCAACTCTAGAGGGACCTTTCATGCCCTTGGTGCCATTGTAGTGCCCTTTGCCTATCCTCCCGTCTTCACTCTGAGCCATTGCACTTCTGTTCACCTTGCCACTGCCGGCCTGTCATCTGCAATGCTCCATATCATGTCTAATTCTGTGTGATCCGATTCCATACTCACTGGGACATCTGCTGATAGCCCCAGGAAACACAGTGGTGTTCTCAAATTGTCAACTAAATTGCCAAGTTCACATGATTTATCAAAGCATTATCATTATCTGATCTCTTTCTCCTTCCCACTCGTTTTAAATCCTGTGCCTGAAGGAAAGAGACTAACTTTTTCTTGAAGATTGGACAGAGGGAAAAGACAAATGTGCAGTGTAAGTTACTTTCAAAAGTTCTTCCTTCTGACTGCCTTCTAGTGGCACAAAGTGCTGTCTTTTGGGGGACTGTTGCACTGATACTATTTATGATAGGGTCATTCTCAATATTTTGTTCATGTAATGACAATTTGTTGCTCTTTTATTCTTTGGGATTTTCATACTCCCTGCCACTCAAAGAAAATTATGTCACTAGAAAAATGCACACCACCCCCTAGCATATTCACTAGACATTTTCTGCAGATTTCCCCTTCTCTATTTCCACTTTCCTTGATATTTAGGACTACAACCCTGCCCCCAAACTCAGTCAGCATGACCAGTAGTAATGAATCATGGAGCTGGAATCCAAAACACTCAGAGGGAATTCCCATGATGTATTGTAGCATTGTAATGTCCACGCTGCTACAAAAGCCCAATGCCAACAAAATAGCTTAAGTTATCCTCCAAATCATTACAGATTGCAATATCGTAAACGCATTGAGGACTAAACAATGTCAGACCATTAGTACTTGGATGGGAGACCACCAACAAATACCAGATGCCCTCCCTAGGGAGATTAGATTTGCCCCGATTCTCCAAACCTTCCAGTCTATCCTAAAAACATGGCTATTTAAATGGGCCTTTGACCTGGAGTAGTGTACTATAGTTGTATGTGCTGACATCAACCATTGTTGCTTGGTACTTTAGTTTGTGATTGAATAAGCCCAATGACCCACAGGTTTCACTGTGCTTTATAAATTTTGAACTCTTAGTTATATCAATTGATGTTGTACATTGTTTGTATTTCAGTTAATTTATGTATTGTTTTGGTGCTATGTAATTTTATTTTTGTGTGTGGCACCTGAGTCCCTTCAGGGAGATGGGGCAGGGTACAAATATGCTGTTGTTGTTGCTGTTGTTGTTGTTGTTGTTTCAAAGAAAGGAACTGGCAAAACCACCTCTGAATGTTCCTGGACTAGGAAACCCTTATGAAATTAATGGGGTCACTATAGGATGACAGGCAATTTGAAGGTGCATGCACTGCATTCACATACACACACATCTTGATAACAGGGCAAGACACATTTTGGTGTCTCAAATATTAGCCCCCTTTCTGGGGATATTTGACCTGTTGATTCCAAAAATGGCACTAGTTTTCACCTATCAGCTCTAGTGTTTGAGCTACAGGAACATGTGCCATATACTAGTTGTCACACTGGCAACAAAGATCCGCATAGTTAAAGCAATAGTATTCCCCGTAGCAGCCTATGGATGTGAGAGCTGGACCATAAGGAAGGCTGAGCAAAGGAAGATATACACTTTTGAACTGTGGCATTGGAGGAAAATTCTGAGAGTGCCTTGTACTGCAAGAAGATCAAACCAGTCCATACTGCAGGAAATAAAGCCTGACTGCTCACTGGAGGGAAGGATATTAGAGGCAAAGATGAAGTACTTTGGCCACATAGTGAGAAGAGAGGAAAACTTGAAGAAGATAATGATGCTGAGGAAAATGGAAGGGAAAAGGAAGGGTGGCCAACCAAGAACAAGATAGGTGGATGTCATCCTTGAAGTGACTGGCTTGACCTTGAAAGAGCTGGGGGCAGCCACAGCCGACAGGGAGTTCTGGCATGGGCTAGTCCATGAGGTCAAGAAGAGGTGGAAGCGACTGAATGAATAAACAACAACAAAGTTGTCATCTGCTTGCCCATAATAAATCATAACCATATCTAAGATACTAGAACTGCCATATGTATGCAGTTTTCCCAATCAATGCCCCAAGTAACCCCGGGAACCAAGTTACCAAGGAAAAAAAGTTGCAGGTCACAATTAACTTGTAAAATGAATGTTTAGGTAGCTCTAAAACCTTGGCAAATATTCTGATTTTTAAAAGCGTTATATATTTGTGAGGCACATCTATAAAGCTGGAGACATAGATGATGAGCCTGAAATGCTGCTTTTAAACCAGAGAAAGAACATTTTTTAGTAGATAGTCTGTCTTTAACAAGTTATATTGTTGCTTCTTCTACTCCTTTCTTTGCTCCTTGACTGCAACCATTGAACAGTATCATCATCAAGAAAGCTACTCATTGGTCGTGTCTCTTTTGTTGGGAACGAAGGTTAAATCTACGCGTTGACTAGCTAATATGCATACAGCTGTGAATAATTTCCTTTCTCTGCTTACTTTCTTCTCAAAAATAATTCAGCATTATGATTAGAGAGTTTCTAGCGGACAAGAAGGACAATGCGTTACGTCCTCTATTATGAAGAGGTGCCTACTGCAGTTTCACAGGGCCAGTTCAGTCAGCCTAGGAATACTGCTGATTTGCCATGGTAGATAATATGAAGTCTGAAAGGCAGATGTGAATCTTTCAACACAAAGAGCATGGAATGAACTTGAAATCAATCAGTCTTTTCTCTTTACTATGGGCAACGTCTCAGCTTGTAAAATTTACTTGGCTTATTATTTTCTTGATAGAATCCCAAGGCCCCTGACCTGAAATCAGATGCAAAATAATGATTCAGGAAGGCAGGAGCATTAATTCCAGCCTGGAAAAAACACACTTGCTTGGGTTAAATATTTTGTTGTGAGTCAGTCCCATACTGGGTCAAACGCTGGATATTAAACAAACAAATAATACAATTCACGGACTCTGCCAAGCAATATGGTCATTCGTGCCAGCTGGTGATTCTGGGAGCTATAGTCCAAAAAAGATTAACTCCCCGCCCCCAGCTTCTGCACAGACTCATGAAACAAGATGCCTTTCGGGCAAATGCTTGGTCTAGCAATTTGTTTTCAGTGCATGAACTGGGCTTACACAGAAATCCTTTCACAAACAAATCCACTCATGTTTTGCCCTAAGCTTTCTTGATCATAGCAGTCTAATTCAGGAGGGGAAAGTGCAGTTTTCCATTGTTGATGATTATAAATCCACTGGAATTTGAAGCTCTTGCTAATTTACAGCAATGTATCCCAAGACATATTACCAGGGCCCAAAGTATCTTCAGCATAGCTTCTACTTTATAGAAAGAGTATGCCTCTGCTACAGAATAGAAACATGGGACTATTCAACAGAACATTATGATTGGTTACCCTCTCTTAATCTACACGTTTCAGTCACCTAAACACATGAAACTTCTTTATACTGTGTCAGATCTTAGGTCCAGCCAGGGGTTATTGTCATGGGCTTGCAAGCCGATTCTTAAAATCATAGAGTTGGAGGAGACAACAAGGGCTGTCCAGTCTAACCCCCTGCCATGTCGAAACATACAACCAAAGCACTCCTGACAGATGGTGACTTATGATGACCCAATCCGAGGGTTTGTTAGCCAGGTTTATCTAAAGGAAGTTTAACATTGTCTTTCTAAAGGAAAAGTTTTCCCCTGACATTAAGTTCAATCATATCCCACTCTGGGGGGTGATGCTTGTCTCCATTTCTAAGCTGAAGAGCCGGCATTGTCTGTAGACACCTCGAAGATCATGTGGCCAGCATGACTGCATGGAGTGCCGCTACCTTCCCGGCGGGGTGGTACCTATGGATCTACTCACATTTGCATGTTTTCAAAACTGCTAAGTTGGCAAAAGCTGGTGCTGACAGAGAACGCTCAAGCTGCTCCACGGCATTGAACCTGCGATCTTTCAGTCAACAAGTTTAGCAGCTCAGCAGTTTAACCCACTGTGCCACCGGGGGTTCCCTAGTTCCTACTAAACCAGATTTGTATGACATGCCCTAGGTCACCCACCTGGTTTCCAGGAGGATTTAACTCTAGACTCCCAGAGTCCTAGTCCAGAAATGCTCTGGACAGTACCTAGAGATGGCCACATGCACCCACTTGAACTCAATGCAATGGCAAGTTGGAGTCCACATTGTCCAGCCAGGCTGAGACCTCATCAGCTTTGCTGGACCATCACTTTCCATGCAACCCCTGCAGCTTCCAGCTGGCTGCAGAGATCATGGCTGTTGAGGGTTCCCATCCTAACATCGACAAAGGTCCCATGACATCAGGATGAAAGATGGTAGAGGTGCATCCTATCCCCTTTTCCCTATGCTGATATGTACAGGGAAAAAGTGATGGCAGTCCAATTCCAAGCTGAACCAGTTGTCCACACTGTCCCGAAGTTGTGGGATACTCTGAAGTTTTAAGCAGAACATTCCCAGATTAACCCAGTTTAACCTGCAATACTCATCAGAAGTTGAGGAACACTAAAAACATTCAGAAGCCAGTTCTAAATGAGTCTGGGCTTTAATGTCTGTGTTGATAAGCCACTAGTCTAGCACTCAAACCACAACACAATATCTGATCATACTGTTTTCTATATCTCTCCATGATCCCAGGCAGGACACTTTTCCCCTCCCTCTTTGCCATTCTCTGATGATGCATCTACACTGTAGAATGAATGTAGCTTGACACTACTTCAAGTGCCATGGTTCAATGCTATGGATTCATGGGAGCTGTAGTTCCACCAGAACCTTCTCTGTCAAAGAGTTCTGGGTGCCTCACCAAACTACAACACCTATGATTCCATAGCATTGAGACATGGCTGGTAAACTAGTGTTAAACTGCATTTATTCTGCAGTGTAGATGCATCCTGAGATGTCTTTAACTGATGATCCTAGGTCATTTACACTTTTGACATTGCTGGATTGTAACTCCCAGTAGGCCTTGCCACCATAGCCAAACTTGGCCATGTCATCTGAGGGGTGTTGCAGTCTATCAGCATCTAGAGAGGCATATATGCACCATTCCTTGTACAAACCAAATTGCCTGGGATTCCATTTCCCTTTGCAAGAAAAAGTACCATGGCACCTTAACAACTAGCATAGTAAAGGTAAAGGTAAGGGTTTCTCCTTGACGTTAAGCCTAGTTGTGTCCAACTGGAGGTTGGTGTTAATCTCCATTTTTAAGATAAAGAGCCGGCATTGTCCATGGACACCTCCAAGGTCATGTGGCCAAGATCATGAGAAGAACTTCCTGACTGTGAGAGCGGTTCAGCAGTGGAACTCTCTGCCCCGGAGTGTGGTGGAGGCTCCTTCTTTGGAAGCTTTTAAACAGAAGCTGGATGGCCATCTGTCAGGGGTGATTTGAATGCAATATTCCTGCTTCTTGGCAGGGGGTTGGACTGGATGGCCCATGAGGTCTCTTCCAACTCTTTGATTCTATGATTCTATGAGTGCTATTACCTTCCTGAAGAAGCAGTACCTATTGATCTACTCACATTTGCATGTTTTCAAACAGCTAGGTTGGCAGAAGCTGGGGCTAATAGTGGGAGCTCACCCCGCTTCCTGGATTTGAACCTTTTGGTCAGCAAGTTCAGCAGCTCAGCAGTTTAACCTGCAGCGCCACCGGGGGCTCCATATTATTAATAATATGATTTTTCTACAAGCAATAGCTCACTTACTCAAATGTGAGAAGTTTTGTTCACAATTCCAGGTAAATAACATCTCACACAATAATCTCCCCCTACTCTTGTGAGCCCCCGGTGGCGCAGTGGATTAAAGCACTGAGCTGCTAAGCTTGTTGACCGAAAGGTCGTAGGTTCGATTCTGGGGAGCGGCGTAAGCTTCTGCTGTCAGTCCCAGCTTCAGCCAACCTAGCAGTTCGAAAACATGCAAATGTGAGTAGATCAATAGGTACCGCTCCGACGGGAAGGTAACGCCGTTCCATGCAGTCATGCCGGCCACATGACTTTGGAGATGTCTACAGACAATGCTGGCTCATTGGCTTAGAAATGGAGATGAGCACCACACCCCAGAGTCGGACACTACTGGACTTAATGTCAGGGGACAACCTTTACCTTTACCTTTACCTTACTCTTGTGTATGCCTTTTAGAGACCCCTTTTGACATCCTTTCTCAGCTTGATACATGCACCTTAAGTAAAACTCTGACATACACAAAAGGCATGATCAATCTCATGATTCAGATCACCACTTGGCTACCAGACAATAGGGCAGTCCTTGAGTAGAGAGAGCTACGAGTGTTATGCAAATGGAGATTATGTTGGAGAGTGTCAGAGTGCTGCTGATAATCCACCAACAGCTATGCTTTTAGAGGATTTTCAGTAGCTCAGAAAACTGTCTAATTGAATATAATGGACATTTACAGGGGAAAGGCTATGGAATGCTTCTTTTAAAACTGAAAGACCAAAGGTATTCCAATATGGAACACTGTTTCCTGATACACATATTTGTTGTGAAGATAGGAGTGCAGTGTTAGCAACCCTTGCTCCATAATTTCATACAATTAGGTGTTACATTTATTTGGGGGGTGGGGGTGGGGTGGATTAAAATTCTCCAGCAAAGGATCACTGCCGTGTCGTGGCGCTGGAGCTTGAGCACCTCAATGATGTCATGAGCGAAACCATGAAGGGCCACCCAAGACGGGACGGTCGTGGCAGAGAGGTCAGACCAAGCGTGATCCCTGGGGAAGGCAATGGCAAACCACCCCAGTATCCTTGCCAAGAAAACTAAAATTACTTTGGATGAAACAGTAGTTATTAGCAAAGGAGCAACTTTGTGCAGTGTGGTGGATTCTGCACCATTATCCCCCAGTATGCCTATAATTCCTCCACATATGATATTCAACTAAAACCAGTGAGCAATGCAAAAATTTAACCATGGGTTACTTCAGATGTCTGCAGAAAATGATAAATTACCATAAGAATCCCTCTGTAGTAAGTACAAGTTACACACACTACAATTATATGAAGACTGTGTAAGAAGAGACAGTGTTGTTGACAACATTTCAGTTATCTTTTCTTGCTCTCCTCCACCCACTCGCTTTAGGATGGAAAACTAAATGCAGCTACATAATGTTTTACATTTTCATCATTACTCAGAAAAACAACTGTGACAGAAGTCGGTGTTGAGGACCCCTCAGCCGAAATGTGTGTTTTGGATATCAGATTTTGGAATGCCTTTATATGCTACACAATTTTGGATTTTGGAATCTTTTGGATTTTGAAATTCTATTACTTACTTAGGCGATCCCTCATTGTCCGAGTAGGATTGTCTTCCAAGATGGGTGTCCTATTCTTGATCTGCATGTTCTCCCGTAGTGAGGACATTGGTTTCCAGATGGGGATGGCTTGATGCACCTTCCTCTTGGCACATTTCTCTCTTTCACCCTCCATTTGTGCCTCTTCAAATTCTACAGCACTGCTGGTCACAGCTGACTTCCAGCTGGAGCACTCAAGGGCCAGGGCTTCCAAGTTCTCAGTGTCTATGTCAGAGTTTTAAAGGTTGACTTTGAGCCCATCTTTAAATCTCTTTTTCTGCCCACCAACATTCCATTTTCCGTTCTTGAGTTCGGAATAGAGCAACTGCTTTGGGAGATGGTGGTCAGGCATCCGGACAACGTGGCCGGTCCAACGGAGTTGATGGTGGAGGACCATCACTTCAATGCTGGTGGTCTTTGCTTCTTCCAGCATACTGACATTTGTCTGCTTGTCTTCCCGTGAGATTTGCAGGATTTTTCGGAGGCAATGCTGATGGAATCATTCTAGGAGTTGCATGTGATGTCTGTACATAGTCCACGTCTCGCAAGCATATAGCAGGGTTGGGAGGACAATAGCTTTATAAACAAGCACCTTGGTATCCCTACGGATGTCCCAGTCCTGAAACACTCTGTGCTTCATTTGGAAAAATGCTGCACCCGCAGAGCTCAGGCGGTGTTGTATTCCAGTGTCAATGTTGACTTTTGTGGAGAGGTGGCTGCCAAGGTAGCGGAAATTTTCTAATCCAGAGACAATCGAAAAGCAGAATGATAGAGGATTGACTGACACTATTCCTCTCAAATTGAAACAGTTAAAGGATGTTATTTTCAGAATACAAATGTTGTGGAAATAAAACCATGGTGCATGGGAGCACATTTGTAATGCGCTCAGAGCCACACAGTGCTAAGATTTTTTTTTTTTACATGGGCACCTTCACAAAACATACCACTTTAAGTACAACTCACTCAGTCAAAAATACAATTCAGTTTTGTACAATAGTTCTGGTTCTCTAGATCCAATTTTAGACTAGATGTTCTGGCCATCCAGGCATTTAAAGATTAATTAACAGGCTTGTCTCTATGGTACCCAATTTTTGAAAAACTCAATCCTTTCTCCTCATTAATCTTGACTCTCTGGTCAGGCAGCAGTGTGAAAGAACAGGATTTGGCAACAGGAGGACCTAAGATCATCTCAAGCAGATGGGAATGAAGAGTGAGCAGGCAAAAGCTAGCCAGTGCTGCAGCATCCATTTATCAGCAATTATTTTGCAGTGGTGGGGCTTTGCAAGAAGGGGAGCCACCAATACGGATCTGATCCATATTCAGAACCCAGAAAGGCATAATGTATTTTATCGATTCTAAGGAAGACTCCCCCATGCACATGCATATAAACGTCTCTAAAAAATATGTATGTATAGTATATATGTTTCACAAAGGCATCTTCATGTCTTGATGGATATGAACCAAACTTAATGCATTGGGCTTTGTAGCTGCTGCATTACACATGTCACAGCCTACTAAGCCTCCTAGATCTCTTTCATATGGATTTTTTTCAAGTCATATCTTATATTACTTCTATCAGTTGGGACTCCATACTCTGATGGATGCAGCCTAGAATCGTATTGGCCTTTGTAGCTGTTGCATCACACTGTTGACACACGTCACGGCTTACTAAGCCTCCTAGATCTCTTTCATACGGATTTTTTTCAAGTCATATCTTATATTACTTCTATCAATTGCGACTCCATACTCTGATGGATGCAGTCTAGAATCACATTGGCCTTTGTAGCTGCTGCATCACACTGTGGACTCAATGTTCCTTCTTCTCCAGTACTAGCTGTGACCTTGGAGGTGTCTATGGACAACGCCGGCTCTTCGGCTTAGAAATGGAGATGAGCACTAATCCCCAAAGTTGGACACACTGGACTTAATGTCAGGGGAAAACCTTTACCTTTTATTATCCAGATGTGTAACTGCATAGGGAACTCTAGCTAAATTCTGCCTTCCTAATATATTTACTCCTTTATGCATATACAGAGATATTAGGGAAGGAGAGTGTTGCATCATGCAATAGGCATGAGTTGTACACATTGCACATATATTATAATTTTATGGTACATATAAAGTCGGCATTTCATATCCACCAGGGTTTGGTTCCAGGTTCCCACATGGATAACAAAACCTATGGATGATCAAGCTCCATTATACACAGTGATGTAGTAAAATCACATCCTTTATATAAAATCGTAAAATCAAGTTTTTAAATATAATTTTTAATTTTTGGAGGGAATATTTTCAAGTCACAGTTAGCTCAATCTGTGGATACCAAACCCATGGATATGGAGACATTATTATAAAAGAAGCATGGGAGAGATTCACATGTAAAGCAACCCCATGTCTTTTAATTTAGAGGTTTTTTTTATACCATAACCTGAGCTGGCTGTTCCTTTAGAAGCCTTCTGTACATTGTTGTGGAGTGTCAGGTCTAAGTACTGTCATCTGTTATTCTCAGGATCCTCAAATATGGTGGCGTAGAGACGGGAGCTTTGTGGAGACAGATTACCTACCACTGTTTGTCATATGCATGTACCCTCTGCAATGCAGCAGTAAGTGTTTTGCACTTCATGTTTGCCTCCTTCTCTCTCTCTTTCTGCCTACGCCAGTGAATGTGTACAGGCAGCAGGAAGCTTTAATAACACAAACGCTGCAGCAGACTGCAGAGCAAGCTGATTAATAGTTTGAAAGGTACAGGGGGAGCGTGCAGAAATATCCCCCCTGCAACCTTACAATCTGTAGGATCAAAGCTCCAGCTAGCATCAGGTGGTTAAGTCGCAGGTTCATCATTCAATGCACGCCGATGCTTACTTGTTGCCTGTGGGAGGGGAGGCATTTGTGCTTGGTGAGAATAATAACATCCTTTTAGTTCAAAGGAGTTTGTCATTTTGCTACCAAGAGAAAGCCCCTCAGTTATGCAAGTAAAATTCTGTTCTGACTATATATCAACAAAGTGTGCCATTTATAGGGGCATAAAGAAATATGTAAGGCCCTCATATAACTCTTTTATGGTTCAGCAGGTGTGTGTGTGTGTGTGGAACAGATATAAAAGGACAAAAAAAAACTCCTGGTAAATTAACTTATGTAATATATGAAATGAACTGTTCTAGTTTCTATCTTATGTAAAATGCAACAGAATTTGTAAATGAGAACAAATAAGAATCGATTTGAAAGATTTGGACAAGATGGTGCTAAAGGGTGTCTTCTAATGTCACACAAGTGTGCCTTCATCTAAGCCAGTGGTTCCCAACCTTCCTAATGTCACGACCTCTTAATACAGTTCCTCATGTTGTGGTGACCCCCAACCATAAAATTATTTTTGTTGCTACTTCATAACTGTAATTTTACTACTGTTATGAATCATAATGTAAATATCTGATATGCAGGATTTATTTTCATTCGCTGGACCAAATTTGGCACAAATACCTGATATACGCCCAAATTTAAATACTGGTGGGGTTGGGGAAGATTGATTTTGTCATTTGGGAGTTGTAGTTGATTGGATTTGTAGATCACCTACAATCAAAGAGCATTCTAAACTCCATCAACGATAGAATTGGACCAAACTTAGCACACAAAACTCCAATGGCCAACAGAAAATACTGGAAGAGTTTGATAATAATAATAATAATAATAATAATAATAATAATAATAATAATAATCTTTATTTATATCCCACCACCATCTCCCCAACGGGGACTCAGGGCAGCTTACATGAGGCCAAGCCCAAACAACAGATTACAGCAAAATAAAACCAAAAACACAAGCAACAACATCATAATTACATAAAAACATATGAATACATTAGCAATATAAAATTACAATAAACACGATCAGTGACAGTGGGTTGCCTGCATGTGCAGGATAAAATGTTAAAAACTCAGGGTGAGATAAAAGGAGGAGCAGGTTATTTGCAAAGGAGAGCTCATAAAAAAGGGGTTGTAGAACCAAACTTTCCCATGAGGGGGGACACACGTGTACTCCAGTGACAGAAATGTTGAGGGGAGTAGTAGTGTAAGGTTGCGTACCTACTCACCAAAGGTGCAGAGGAAGAGCCAGGTTTTACGATTCTTTTTAAATGTTTCTAAGGTAGGCATTGACTTTGAGTTTTGGAGTTGTAGTTCCCCTACATCCGAAGAGCACTGTGGACATAAACAATAATGGATCTGGACCAAACTTGGTACAAATACTCAATATGCCTAGATGTGAACACTAGAGTTTGGGGAAAATAGACCTTAATATTTGGGAGTTGTAGTTGTTGGGATTTATAGTTCACCTACAATCAAAGAGCATTCAGAACCCCATCAATGATAGAATAAGGCCAAACTTCTCACACAGAAGCCCCATGTCTTGAAGGGACTCGTTGGCAGGAGCCTCCCTTCAGCTTCACACGCTCTCCCTCACCCATGCATACACACCACAGTGCCATGCGCTGAGTACGCCTGCTCTCCCCTCCCCATTTGGAGTCTCAGAAACAGCCCTCCTCTTGACTGAGAGGCTGGGCAATCACAGGGGAGGAGGGCTTTTGGTGAGAGGATTTGCTGTCTGTTTCCATAAAGGAAGAGAAGGACAGGCTGTCAAAGGGGTTCCTAAGACCATCAGAAATATGGTCTTAGCGAACCCCCCCCCCCCCAGGTTCCCAACCCCCAGGTTGAGTAATGCTGATCTAAACAGTGTAACTTACCCAGTGAAACTTGATAAGTCAAACATGCATTCTTATATTTGAATTTAAAGAAGAAAAGAAGGTGGGATGGAGTGGGTATGTATGCAGTCCTCATCAGTCTTCTTTAACCATGGGTTGCCTAATGTAATAGGTTTTTTCTCCAGTGTGTGTGATAAGGTCCATTTATATTGTGGAGATGAAGAGATTACAACAGGTATTTTTTGTCATGCAGTCAGGTCACAAGCAACTCTTGCTGAAATTCTCTCTTCTACCCAACTTTGAAAGTTGCATGAGCTCTCTCCAGTTTTCATCATGGCAACCATACAGCCCTATTCAAGACTGAACAGAGGTCTGGTTTCTGAAGGGAAACGGTGAGCTTAGCAGAGGCTGCGACAGGGCACAGAAAATTGTAGACAATTTCCAGACAACCTACTTGTAAAGCAGAGAAGTGACTCATCCCACTCTGCTACATAAAATGCCACACATTTGCCCTGGCAACGCGGGCGCAGGAAGGGGGGGGGGACACATTTCTTTGCTTTCTTGTAATACTTGACAATAAGGGCCTTTGCGTTATGTTCACCAAGGCAGTAAATCTGCTTTTGGGTTATGCCACTCGAAGCTGCAGGTGGAGGCTCCTGTTGAATAGCTCTTCCACATCCTCTCAAAGTACTTCCAGACATAAAAGCAGATATTGAGGAGAAGGAAGGTAAGCCTTGTGTTCTCCCTATTATGCTGTATTGACATGTTTTGTAAAAAAAAAAATTAAATGGAAGGTTCAGTTTGCACCTGCAGTCTGAAATGATAAAAGTGACCAATTGTTGAGTACCTCAATGAAGAGTGGACTGATGAAAGGAAGAAGGCTATTAGCATTTCTGGGACTGTTCTCCAAGACCTCTCCTCTTATACCTTTTTGTTACCTTTGTTGTACAAAAACCCTCTCCAGTTTTCAATCTGACAACTCTATTTGGTACTGAAAACTGGACTAATATTTTAATGTTATTTATTATGTACACATTATATATAATAATGGAGCCCCTGGTGGCATAGTGGGTTAAATCACTGAGCTGCTAAACTTGCTAACTGAAAGGTCGCAGGTTCAAATCTGGGAAGCGGCATGAGATCCCGCTGTTATCTCCAGCTTCTGCCAACCTAGCAGTTTGAAAACCTGCAAATGTGAGTAGATCAATAGGTACAGTTCCGGCAGGAAGACAACAGCGCTCCATGCAATCATGCTGCCCACATGGCCTTGGAGGGGTCTACGGACAACGCCAGCTGTCCAGCTTAGAAATGTGGGTAGATCAATAGGTACCACTTCAGCGGGAAGGTAATGGCTCTCCATGCAGTCATGACATAGGAGGTGTCTACGAACAACGCTGGCTCTTTGACTTAGAAATGGAGATGAGCACCACCTCACAGAGTTGGGCTTGACTAGACTTACAAATTCATCACACTAGAGAATGAATCCACTTTAAATCCAGCTTCTGCCTCCTGCAGAATTCTGGAGTGTGTAGTTTAGTGAGGTTGTTAAAGGCTCCTCCCTAAACTACGAACCCCAGAATTCTGCAGGAGGCAGCAACCAGATTTAAAGTGGATTTATTCTCTACTGTGATAATGTCAAGGGGAAACCGATTCCTTGCTTTTACCTCTATAAGGATTATATGCTTTATCCAGACTGAGACCTCTCGCCAAACTTTAGTATCTTTGGGCATGAGATCCATATATGGTTCCAGTCTCCTAATACATCACACGCTCTCCAGTATAATTTCAATACTCTCTTATTAATCCTGTGAAACTTCAGTTTATAGCAGTATCATTTATGGATAATTTTCTTTGTGTTTTCTCTAATTTGAGCTGATAGTGATATGTAAGATAAGTTTTCCCAAATTGAGTTCCATTTGTTTTCATCTATTTTTACACTCAAGTCTCATTCCCACTAATGTTTAGGAACATTATTCACAGACGTTTGTCATGAAATATTGTGGCTTTCTGTGCTTCTTTTAGATTGGAAAGATATTACAGTTTCCTAAGTCAGAATCTTTGCCTATCACACCATATTCTTCAAAAGCTTGTTGTAATAGTAAACCCAGTAACAAGTCCACTGAAAAATTACCTTCCATTTTGTGGCTGTTTGATCACTCAGTTGACAGCTGCCACTTGAATTGGACAATACTTGTACTACAGAGCTTGTTTTGGGTGCCATTTCCCCCCATTAACATTGTTCCAAATAGAATTTTGAAGTATCATTTGGCGAGTAAATTGAGGCAGCAGAAAATGTAAGGTTGCTATGGCTACCCTATATCATTAAAAGAGCCCAAAACACCATGTTTCTGTACCTAACACTGCTAAACAGAGACTGTAAGGACACCTCTATTTTGTCTCTATTTATTTTGATCCTGTTTTGAATGATAACAGGGAGGGCACCAATTTGCTGAGGATGCAGTGACAGAAATAAATCATCATATTCAGTTGTGCAGGAAGCCAACTGCTCCAGAATTAGTCTCAGGGGCTTAAATTAAGCTCCGAGCAAATGTTTAAAATGCAAAAGAGCAGATCCTCAGTCGTGCCAGCCAGCTGCGGAAAGGGAGAAACACTTATACTGGACACAGGCAGGGAAAGAAACCATTAAAAGAGGCAGCTCCAGTAATTGTCTGTCGGGGGGCAGAAAAAGGGGGCATTTCTGGACAATTCTAGACCAGTGGGGGGCCAAAAAAGTCATAGATGGATTGTAGGATAGTGTTGCTATATATTCTGTGATGGTGGTGCATCTAGGTGACATAATGTTTTCTCTAGCTGGGTTTACAGGATCAGGTCTCTTGTTTCTAAGGACCTGTTTCTTAACAGAGCTCAAGCACATTGGTGGCACAGTCCTTATTCTGAGATTGAATTTCTGTTAGCAACGGCACACCTCCCAGCTCCTTACTCTTTATGTCTATCTTTTTTGCAAAAGGCTACCTGTCCCTTATGGATACCTGAGTCTGAGTAGGTTTTGCTGCTTTATATCAAACTCACCTTTGAAACTGCTATTGCATCATGGAAGGATTATAGTCTAGCACAATTACAGATACAAAAAAAAAAAAAGCCTGAAAGGGCCACATTATATTCAAGGGTGTTAAATATTTAGTACATGAAATATACCTGTGGTCCACTTACTAAAAGATGTATTTTTGGTCTAAGTGGAAAGCAGAAAAAATGAAGTTTTCAGAGATGCCCTGCCAAGCGCATCTGGTGGGGATGAGGGACAGGGCCTTCTCGGTGGTGGCCCCTCGACTCTGGAACTCTCTCCCACTGGAGATCAGAACCGCCCCTTCTATCCTGACATTTAGGAAACAGGTGAAGACTTGGTTATGGAGATAGGCATTCGATGAGTGAGCCAACACCCTGAGATATGGATGGAGGATGATGAGCAACGATTTTAGTACGACGACTGACCATTATAGTTATTGATTGTAATTGCTGTTTTAATGTTTTACTGTAATATGTATTATGATGTTTTATTGATTGTATGTGATATTATGGTTGGAAACCGGTCTGAGACCCTCAAGAGAGGTGAGAAGGTCGGTATACAAAACTTTTAAATAAATAAATAAATAAGCTAGTTCCTGATACAGAGTGCTTCTACACTGTAGAATTAATGCAGTTTGACAACACTTTACTACCACAGCTCAATGCTATGGAATCATAGGAGTTGTCGTTTTACAAGCTCTATAGCCTTCTATGCCAAAGACTGTGGTGACTCTGCAAACTACAAATCCCAGGATTTTATAAAAAAGGTAAAAGCTTTCCCTTGACATTAAGTCTAGTTGTGTCTGACTCTGGGGGACAGGGGTACTCATCTCTATTTCTGAGCCAAAGAGCCAGCGTGGTCTGCAGATGCCTCTAAGGTCGCGTGGCCAGCATAACTGCATGGAGCGCCATTACCTTCCCGCCGGAGCAGTACCTAATGATCTGCTTACATTTGCATGTTTTCAAACTGCTAGGTTGGCAGGAGCTGGATCTAATAGCAGGAGCTCACACCGCTCCCAGGATTCGAACCTGCCGACCTTTTGGTCAGCAAGTTCAATAGCTCAGCGGTTTAATCCGCTGCATCACCAGGGTTGTTAAAAGCAATGAAAGAGATATCAAAATGTTATGATAGTGTGGTGTGAATGGTGTGGTTCCACATTGTCGATGCACCTTACAATGCAGAAGGAGGGATGTTTCAGCCACTGCTTGGCCTACATCAGGTGCTCCATATCTGAATGTGTTTAATGTTGTAAATCTGCATCCAGATTCAGTCCGTGTTCATGGTTCCATTGTGCTTTTAGTCACACATGTTTTCTTTTCTGCATCTGCTTGCCAAATCACAGCAATCTTAATTGATTTTAAAATATTTAAATGTTTAAATATGTAGATGTGAGGGCTGTGTTCCAGTCTTCTTGCACAAAAGACTTTTCTTCTGCTTTTTTCAATCCAATGTGCAACCACTTTGGTTTAATGCAGTGTTTCTCAACCTGAGGTTCGGGACCCCGGGGGTGGGAGGTCACGAGGGGGTATCAGAGGGGTCGCCAAAGAACATGAGAAAACACAGTAATTTCTGTTGGTCATGGGTGTTCTGTGTGGGAAGTTTCGTCCAATTTTTCATTGGTGGAGTTCAGAATGCTCTTTGATTATAGGTGAATTATAAATCCCGGCAACTACAACTCCCAAATGTCAGGGTCTATTTTCCCCAAACTCCACCAGTGTTCACATTTGGGCATATTCAGTATTCGTGCCCAATTTGGTCCATATCTATCATTGTCTGAGTCCACAGTGCTCTCTGGATGTAAGTGAATTGCAACTCCAACACTCAAGGTCGATGCCCACCAAACCCTTCCAATATTTATTCTTGGTCATAGGAGTTCTGCGTGCCAAGATTGGTTCAATTCCACCATTGGAGTTCAGAATGCTCTTTGATTGCAGGTTAACTATCAATCCCAGCAACTACAACTCCCAAATGACAAAATCAATCCCCCCAAACCCCACCAGAATTCAAATGTGGGTATATCGGGTATTTGTGCCAAATTTGGTCCAGTGAATGAAAATACATCCTGCATATCTGATATTTACATTACAATGCATAACAGTAGCAAAATTACATTTATGAAGTAGCAACAAAAATAATTTTAAGGTTGGGGGTCACCACAACATGAGGGACTGTTTTAAGGGGTCGCAGCATTAATGGTTCCCCTTTTCCCAACTACTTGTTTTCCTAAATTTGGATATTTGTGAATAGAGCAAAAAGGTTGAGGGCCCAAGGATAGCTCCTGCCTTCTCTAAACACTGAATGAAGGAAGAGCTGGAGAGAATAATCCTTTCCTTTCCAAACACAGGTTGAAGACCCACTTGCTTGGATGTAAAAAAAAGTCTGAGCTTTTTTATATGTATTTAGTATGTGGAGTTTAGCCTTGATTTTGATCCAGCTTGCTTTGGAAAATCGGATTGTGGGAGAAGAATACTTTTATCCCCCTGCAATAATGTTGCAAAGCTTCACCGTCCGTTGTGTATGCACAGGAAGTTGCATATAGCAACTGAAAAAGGATTTACGGGAATTTCCGGATTATAGTACAGCTGGGGTATGCTTTGATCATTGAGAAAATCTCTGGGGTGCATTCATGGTCTTCTTTCTTGCATTGCAACTATATTGACTGCTCTCTGAGATAAGGAGGTGTTTCATGCTTTGGTAAACATCATTGCTGCTAAATCAACTTTTTGTTACTCCCGTCACAACTGCACTGCTTCATGCTTGAGAGATGCTGGTCTGGTACAATTATCCAATAAGTGTGGGAAGAGCCGAACCTCATAAACACCTATATCTATCTATACACATAATAAAAGGGAAAACATGTATGTATGTATGTATGTATGTATGTATGTATGTGACTGGGATGCCCACTTCCACAGACAGGCTGCAGCTTCCATAAACAGCTTTAACCCATAGTGCTGAGGAGTCACCAACTATCCCTCCAATGACATTTCAGGTTATAGCGAGCACCATATAGCCCAAACCCTCCAATGTCCTCCCCAAATACCATACTGCTCACCACTCCAAGGAATGCTTTCATTTGGATACAATTTCATTCTAGATTTTACATGTTTCCTCCACCACAGACACCCCAGTGTTTCTTACTCTCTCCATTGGTGTGGAATTTGCATGATCCCTCCCACTGCCTCTCCCTTAACCCTTTCCTACTCTTTCAACTCTGTACAACAAACAGAACAAAACTGATCAGCAACTAAACATACTAGAGGAGTTTGGAGGATTGACTCCACATGATGGAAATTGTAGTTCACCCTTCATCAAATCAGAGCAATATGACCCCCACTGACAATGGACCTGGACCACATTTGGTACACAGAACCCCCATGACCAAAGAAAAATACTGGAGAGATTTGGGGGGACTTCTCCGTTGTAGGTATTGGGATTTATAGTTCACCTGCAATCAAAGAGCTCCCTGCACCCCACCAACGGTGGCCCCGGACCTGACTTAGTACACAGAGCCCCCCACGACCAACAAAAAATGCAGGAGGGCTTTGGGGGAAATTCACCTTGTTTTATAGGAATTATAGCTCATCTACATCCAGATAGCACCTTCAATGCAAACAATGGAACTGCACCAAATTTGGCATGCATACCCAATATGCCAAAATTTATATACTGGTGGATTTTGAGTGGAATTGGCCTTGACGTCTGTTAGTTGTAAGTACTGCAATTTATAGTTCACCTGCAATCAAAGAACACTCCAAACTCACCAATGATGGACCTGGACTTAACTTGGCACATAGAACCACCATGACCAACTGAACGTTGAATAGCCTTGCAGCTTCAAAGCCTACCTAGGCCAGCTAACATCTTACAACAAAGAATTCTCCCAGGCAGGAAGCAGCCAGGGTTTGAAGCTGCAATGCTATTCAATGCTAATCAAGGTGGCCAATTGCAACAGTCACACTTGCCTCCAAAAGACAAGAGTATACAAACTCCATTTGCCTAATTTCCAACAGACCTCACAACCTCTGAGGATGCTTGCCATAGATGTGGGCGAAATGGCAGGAGAGAATGCTTCTGGAACATGGCCATACAGCCCAGAAAGCTCACAGCAACCTTTATGTGATTGACTGGAGGAATCTGACCAGAGAGTCATACTAGAGAAGCTAGAGATTCCTTGGGAGAATGTTTTTAATAGAATCTGTGAATAAGCAAGTCTGCAAAAAAATCAAAAACACGAAGGTGGAGGGATGGCTGTAATAAACCCTACAGAGATCATGTCCAGGAAATGGAACTAGTCTCTGTAGAAAGTCATTTACAAATGCTTTCACCATGCAGAATGGGTTTTTAATGACAACTACATCACTTGGATCATACTTGAAGCAGATCTGTTAGGGGGGGGGGGTCATTATTGATACATCATTAGTTAAACAGGGAAAGCCTCATGTTGTTTCTTTTAACTACGGGTGGCGCAATGGGGTTAAACCCTTGTGCCAGCAGGTCTGAAGACCGACAGGTCGCAGGTTCGAATCCAGGGAAAGCGTAGATAAGCTCCCTCTATGAGCTCTAGCTCCCCATGCAGGGACACGAGAGTAGCCTCCCACAAGGATGGTAACATCAAAACATCCAGGCATCCCCTGGGCAACATCCTTGCAGATGGCCAATTCTCTCATACCAGAAGTAACTTGCAGTTTCTCAAGTCGCTCCTGATATGAAAAAAAAAATTAACTACTGTTCCTCCTTATAGAAAATTGAGGTATGAAAATTCCTTGCAGTGAAGGGGAATATGTTCCTTGTAATGAAGGGGAATATACTAAAATGACTTTAAATGTATGTATGTCAATGGCATATGGACCCATAGTTTCTCCCGGCTTCTTTTCCCAGTCACCACACCCGAATCCTTGAAAGGGTGTCTTCCTGTGGTGTCAAAAATGGTTATAATCTATTGCTGCATATACAATGGACTAAATGGCACACTCCCAAATAGCAAGCAAAAAACAGAATTAATGCTGAGGAAGCAAAATGTTTTCCTTGGAGATTTCCAGGCAGATTCCAAACTGCCTAGAAAAGATAGCAGTCCATATAAAATAGCTGGCCCAACCCAAATGTATACAAAAATGTCTTCTTAACGTAATTTCCTCACTTCCTGTTTAGCAGTCAGGAGAGGAAATTGCTATTGGAGGCAACCCAATTTTTTCTTTGAACTTCAGTGTTTTTGCACATTAGTTCATGAAATACAGTAATATTTGAACATATGAGAAGTGCATTGCAATACCAAGTACAAGCCTCTGGAATGTGGTAAATGTTGATTAAACTGCAATAGATATAAAGGCATAATTTTGGCATCATTGTGGTAAACATTGGCTTTACTTTGTGCATAGAGGCCAGTCTTTATTTGCATCTCCAATATTTCAAATTTACATCAGTTCTCCAGAAATGAATAAACAAATGCAAGTCTTAATCACAATGTAGATAAAAGGCAATTTTGAAGAATCCGTTCCTACTAGGATTTAATTGTACACTTGGAGAATTTACTTTTTGGACTACAGGTCCCAGAACCTTCACCATGTTGATGGAAGGATTTGGGGGAAATTGCCGTTGAAAAAAGTAACTTTTCCAAGTTCTAATTGTATCCTCTTTGGCTACAGTTAAAAATGGTAACCCTTTTTTCCACACTTCCACCTCACATTCCCACTTTTTATTACTATGTATATTATTGGGTTGCTGCGAGTTTTCCGGGCTGTATGGCCATGTTCCAGAAGCATTCTCTCCTGACGTTTCGCCCACATTTCTGGCAGTCATCCTTAGAGTGAGGTCTGCTGGAAACTAGGTAAGTGGGGTTTATATATATATCTTTGGAATGTCCAAGGTGGGAGAAATAACTCTTGCCCGCTTGAGTTAGGTGTGAATGTTGCAAATGGCCACCTTGATTAGCATTTAATGGCCTTGCAGCCTTCGACAACAATGTAAATTACACATAACATTGTAAGAATAGCCTGGTAGGATTTTTAAAACAGGCCTACAAAAACAATTTAGAAGCAATTTCAGAGGAAAATGGGCAGGCCCTGATTGTTTCCTGCCTGGAATTCCACTGTTAGGGGCAACTAACACCTCCCAACAAAGGATTCCCCCTGCAGCAACCAGCCAGACATTGAAGCTGCAAGGCTATTCCGTTCTAATCAAGTTGGCCAATTGCAACATTCACACTTGCCTCAAACAGACAAGAGTTCTTTCTCCCACCCTGGACATTCCACAGATATATAAACCCACTTCCTAGTTTCTAACAGACCTCACAACCTCTGAGGATGCCTGCCATAGATGTGGGCAAAACATCAGGAGAGAATGCTTCTGGAATATGGTCATACAACCCGGAAAACTCACAATAATCCAGTGATTCCAGCCATGAAAGCCTTTGACAATACATATGTATATCTGTATTTTTGTTGCAAGCCGCCCCTTTTGGGAGAGGGGATGGGATACAAATAAAGTTTATTTATTTTATTTTTTATCCTATGGGAAAATATATGCCTGAATTTGGCAACAACTTCAATCTGGAAAGTAATTACTGAGCTCAATATATTTAAAAGCTTTTTTTTTTTTTTTTAAATGTGAAATTAAAAACCTCTTGGCTTCTTGAGTCCCCTCCTTTGTTCCACACTGACATTGTTTTGGTTATATATCACAAGGATTGCCTCACCAAGGTGATAGATGAGACAAATCTATCAAGAAAGCACTATCTCTCAGATGATGTATTGGAAGAATGCATCATTAAAACGCCATTGATGCAAGTATATATTATTCAAGCCTCCAAAAGCTTGCAACAAGCCAAGCCTGGGAATTAGGCCAGATTAACCTATTAAATCAAAGATGGTTTGAAGTCCAAATAAAATTAAGCAGAACTGCTTAGCAAAGGAATACGGGGACATACCATAGCAAGGGATTTTTTTTTATTTAAATGAGCAGTGGAAATGTCCTCTCCCGACCCTTGCTTCTCCCCTTCAAAAAAAAAAACCAGAGTTGTAAAAAGGATACTACTAAATGCATCTGCATTTCCATTTCCCACTGGCATTATTTGTCCTCCTCGTTTTGTTAAGAGACTGGAGAAAAATAAGACTTTAAAGATGGAAAGCTCAGATACTTAGAATCTACAAAAACCTTGAGGCACTTTCTTCTAAAATGTCCCTGGACTATCTTTCCGAATTTAGAAATTAAAACAAGCTTCTTGATCTTTAATAAGATTAAGTGCCATAGATTCCAGCTACTATGAACACACAAAGGGAACTGGTAAATATTAATGCATATTATTACTTTCCCCCACCACTCTATGCAGATAGAATATTGGTTTATTTTAAATTCCTTCGCTTAGTGTAAATCCAGACTGGTGCAGTTAACATTAAACATACCTGCTATTTTTTCAACGCAGCTTTTCCAACACAGTCCTATACATTTAATGGCTGTAGAAGACCAACAGGTAATGCTTTTACATCAATGCATCCATAAACTGAGATACGTTGCTTTGAAAAGTTGCTTCTTGGCAGGGGGTTGGTCTGGATGGCCCACGAGGTCTCTTCCAACTCAAGGATTCTATGATTCTATGAGGTCCAACCAAGTTTGTTATTTTCTGTGGTTGTTCAGATCCATGCAATGCCCAGGAATGTATCCCCTACAGCAGAGGTGTCAAAGTTATGGCTCTTCAGATGTTTGGGCATCCAACTCTAGCCAGCTTGTCCAATGGCCAGGAATTCTGGGAGCTGACATATTTACGTGGAGGACCACAAGTTTGACATCACTGCCCTACAGATATGGGAGTGGGGTATGTATATATAAAATATACATATTATTCCTTGGAAATACAGCTATCTGGTGTGTGTGTATGTTAGTGGAACACAGTTTCACTTTTTTCTAAATCATTTTATGTTCACGTCAAAACCCCCTGATAGGGCCATTATTTACCTTATTTTCCAAACAGAAATCAGAACTCATTTACTCATTGGATCTACAGATTAGTCAGTCCAGTGTTTAAGTACCTCTTGAACTAAAACTACAGAGTGATCTTGAGGAAGTACTATAACTGCCTTTCACTGAATGCTAAACCTGTATCTCGAATATGCTACTTGAAACTGCCAGTGCAGACTCATATGCTTTAAATGTTCTTCTGTTAAAGAAAATAATACATAAACGTATAAGCCACAGCATACAATAGAAAAGGATAGACTAGAAACCTTCTCTTACCTTTTTTTTAATGGATTGGCATTATGATAGGTTTGCAATCCATATTGATGGAAAAGAAAATAGAGATGAGGAAGGAAGAAGACAAAAGCAACCTCTGGTATCCATTCTTGGTCTCATAAGAAACAGAAATGGAAATAATCATTGTAGAAGAGAAACCTGAGGAAGTTGGAGCTGGTGTCATAGCCTTGTTTTCTACCTCACTTAGTTGATGTCTGATAAAGCAGGTGACAACTGAGGGAAGGACCCAATGCATGTGGTCTTTCTGGAGAACCAGTGAATTGGCTCAACCTCTCACCTCTCTCCCCTGGTGCAACACACAAGCTTCTATCGCAGTCTAAGTTGGTACAATCTAGGTCAGTAGTTCTCAACCTGTGGGACTCCAGGTGTATTGGTCTACAACTCCCACAAATCCCTGCCAGTTTACCAGCTGTTATGATTTCTGGGAGTTGAAGGGCAAAACATCTGGGGAGAGGTTGAGAACCACTGATCTAGGTCCAGGTAATCACTTCTGAGGGAATTAAGCCTCTGGTCCATATCTCACAAGATTGAAGTACCTACCTTTCAGGAGAATGGTACAGACACAGTCTGAAAATCCATGCATGCTACTGGTCTGTGCTTCCCTAAGTTGTGATGTGAATTCTTAGGGCCCTTCCACACTGCCATATAACCCAGAATATCAGGGCAGATAACCCACAATATTCGCTTTGAACTGGATTATCTGAGTCCACACTGCCATTTAATCCAGTTCAATGTCGATTTTATACATCTGTGTTGAAGGCACTTTAGTCTCTCACCTGATCCCCAAAATGCAGTCAACACTATTCCTCAAGCTGCATTTGTCCAAGGAGCATTTACCCAAGCTAAGAAAGTTCCCAAGATTTTGACTGTCTCCTACTATTTTGGCTTGGTCATTTTATACCTGAAGAATTGTAAGTTCCACTAATTTACGAAAAATACACAAAGGATCTCAACTTATTGAAAAAAAAAAGATGTGAACATAGTGCACTCCAGGACATTTGGCCCAGTTATACAATAATGGCAATACTTGATAGTTCCCCATTTTAAGTGCCTTTTCCCAGCATGGTCTTAGCCAAAATCATAAATGTAATTTAAAACTGTATAATTTATTTACATTTTGCCATGTACTGGTGCTCCCCAGTAAGCCTCATTCTACTGGAAGAGAGAAACGGCTTATGCAGCAAGAAGAGAATGAAATGATCCATGCGCTATCAGTACAGAGGGCTGCTAAATGTTTAATGACACAAAAATGTCACATTGAAGTACACTTGCTTGGCATCTTTTATGAAGCACCGCTCTCTTCAGTAGAGTTTATGGAATTTTAAGTCTACATTAAAACTTTTACTTCAACATCCTCAAGGGAATCCCTAATGAATTCTCTTGAAATGGTAAAAAGAAAAGCACAAATATTATCCAGGGACCCTTGACCCGCACATGGAAAAGTCTAACCTAATATGTAATGAAATCAGGTGTTATTCTCTACTCATAGAATCATAGAGTTGGAAGACACCTCATGTGCCATCCAGTCCAACCCCCTGCCAAGAAGCAGGAAAATCGCATTCAAGGCACCCCCAACAGATGGCCACCCAGCCTCTGTTCAAAAGCCTCCAAAGAAGGACCCTCAACACACTCTGGGGCAGAGAGTTCCACTGATGAACAGCTCCCAGAGTTAAGAAGTTCTTCCTAATGTTCAGGTGGAACCTCCTTCCCTGTAGTTTGAAGCCATTGCTCTGAGTCCTACAACCTCATCACACTAGAGAATGAATCCACATTAAATTCAGTTTCTGCCTCCTGCAGAATTCTGGTGTTTGTACTTTAGTGAAGCTGTTCAATCCTCCTCCCTAAACTACAAACCCCAGAATTTTGCAGGAGGCAGCAACTGGATTTCAAGTGGATTCATTCTGTGTGATGATGTTTTGCCCACTCTGAGTCCCTTTGGGGAGAGAGGGCAGGATAGAAATAATAAAAATAATATTTATTTTTTATTTATCGTATCAGGAGCGAACAAATGTATTTGAGAAAACATAAAGTTTAAAAACTTGGTATTCTATTAAATGCCCTTTGATCAGTAGCTGGCCACTTGGAGTGCCTCTGGTGTGGCTATAAGGAGGTCCTCCATTGTGCATGTGGCAGGGCTCAGGCTGCATTATAATAGGTGGTCTGTGGTTTGCTCTTCTCCACACTCACATATCATGGACTCCACTTTGTAGCCCCATTTCTTAAGGTTGGCTCAGCATCTCATGGTGCCAGAGCGCAGTCTGTTCAGTGCCTTCCAAGTCACCCAGTTTTCTGTGTGCTCAGGGGAAAGTCTCTCATTTGGTATCAGCCATGGATTGAAGGGCTGGGTTTTAGCCTCTCGCTTGCTGAGGTGTTCCTGCGAGTATCTCTGTAGATCTTAGAAAACTATTTCTTGATTTAAGGTGTTGGCGTGTTGGCTGATAACTGAACAGGGGGTGGGCCGGAGTTGTCACTGCTTTGGTCCTTTCATTATTGGCTGCCACTTCCCGGAGGATGTCAGGTGTTGCAATACCGGCTAAACAGTGTAATTTCTCCAGTGGTGTAGGGCGCAGACAGCCTGTGATAATGCAGCATGTCTCATTAAGAGCCACATCCACTGTTTTAGCGTGGTGAAATGTGTTCCATACTGAGCATGCATATTCAGCTGCAGAGTAGCAAAGTGCAAGGGGAGATATGTTCACTGTGTCTGGTTGTGATATACAAGTTGTGCCAGTCTGTTTTCATGTGATTTTGTTTCTAGTGCCCACTTTTTGCTTAGTATTCAGGCAGTGCTTCTTGTAGGACAGAGAACGATCCAAGATAACTCCTAAATATTTGGGTAATAATAATAATAATAATAATTATTATTATTATTATTTATTTATTTATTTATATTCTGCCCTCTCTCTGCAGGGGGACTCAGGGCGGATTTCAACATACAACGGCAAACATTCAATGCCTCCATAGAACAAACACATATCAATATAATAATCCCAGAAAAACCCACATAGGAAAACAACATTAGAACCTAACATAAATAAATTAAAGTAAACGTAATCAAACCAAAATAATATAATGACAAAACAATCTGAAAATAAACATCCACATTGATTTACAGAAGCCAACTATCGTTCACAAAGTTGTGTGAGTTGGTTCTGTAGCCAGTGATGGTAACTGGGCTAACATGGACTAGTAGAGCCCAGATACAATATAATAAAGTATATTATTATTATTATTATTATTATTATTATTATTATTATTATTATTATTATTATGATGGACCAAGGCAGTGACATCTCTTGCCCATCCTCTATTTGGGTATCAGCCAGCATGCCAATGGCTCAAATCAAGAAACCACAGACCACCTACTACAATGTAACCTGGGCCCTGCCATATGTACAATCGAGGACCTTTTCACAACAACACCAGAGGCAGTCCAAGTGGCCAGGACATTTGGCATAATGCCAAGCTTTTAAAACTTTGTTTGTGTTTTTAAATGCATTTTAACTGTACTCTCAACTTGCTTCTTACACAATAAATATTATTATTATTATTATTATTATTATTATTATTGTTATTGTTATTGTTATTGTTATTGTTATTATTATCCCTGAGCATGGCTATATTTAGAAGTATCCCTTACAAGTGGAATTGGAACTATATCTTTAGCATAGCCTACATCTTAACAACATAGTCTGGGCTTTTATTTATATGCCATTTTAATAAACTTAGCCATCATCAAATAGCACTGTTTGGGGACAGATGGATGCGGGACCGGCAATAGCAGCCAGGCTTCTGTTGCTATCTTCCAGACAAGTTTTATATATTTCCCTGTCTAATCAGATTACAGCTCGTTTTATATATATAATATTCTCCTCCAATCAGACTAAAGATCTTAGTGGGCTTTTTTTTTTACTCTGATACTTTCCCTTTTTGGCTGCCTTTAATCAAATTGCATCTTCTAGTATTCTTTTAGTTTGGTACCTTTCCTAGGTTCATTATATGTCAATTTGCTGTTCGTGTTTCCCCCCTCATTTATCTTTTTTGTTTTTGTTAGGATAGCTTTATGCCCAGAACTCATCAGTATCTTAGCATTACATACACATTCCACAATATACAAAGATTAATTCTTTATATTTCATGCCTTACAAATCTTAAAGCTTATAAATGTAAAGTTTGCAGTCCTCAGCCTCTGATATTAAGCCTATGCATTCGTACCATTTCTGCAGCAAAAGAAGAGATAGTCCAGAGAGTCATCCTGGATCCTTCCTTATTGTATAGCAGTGCTTCTTAATGTGTCGGTCCCCAGGTGTTTTGCCCTACAACTCCCAGAAATCCTAGCCAGGGTGGTGTTAGGATACATTACCACAACCCACAATGCTACAAGTTCTACACGCGAAGTGCAGTCATGTTTCCATGTCTAAAAACTTACTTTGACCCTATGTGGTAATGGTTTTCAATCCCTGATGTGTAGAAACCTAACGTTCAGTGAAATGCGTATCAGGAAAATGTCTCCTACTGTTGGTTTACCATAACATTAGGCAAGAAGAGCTAACACCCAATTAAAGAATTCCAAAGTAATTAATCGTCTGAATTAATTGCACAAGTGCTAACAATGATTCTGGAAAACGAAGCATAATTGTTGGATGCAACCATGGATGTAGCTGAGAAACTATCTTTGTTTTTATAGGATGCTTGAACATAGTGTGGTAATTAATTAATGCATAATTGGGTATATTTGCATATGGCTTAAAAGAAACAGCTGCTATTTGGTTTTTCCGTCACAGAATTTAACCTAGAGTTATGGATCCATAACTGGAGTGGATTTAGTAAGATTATGTAGTTTTGCTGGAAACCTATGTAAATCTGTCTCCGCCTCCACACACACACCTTAAGCACCAGTAACTGGACCTGGCAAAGGACTGGGCTTTCAGCCTCCAATAGCTGCAAGGATAGGCATCTACCAGGCAGTGACTCTGCAGCAATAAAAAGCAAGACCCTGTTGCATGCCCTGTTGTGGGTTCACAGGTGGGCCAGGTGGTAGGTGAAGGAGTGGAAATATCACCTTCCTTGCTCTCTGATCAAATGTTTAACAGGCTCCATTCATTCTTTGCAAATCTTGTTACTTCTCGAAACCTCCAACAATAGAAAGGGCACAAGAGAAATTGTGGGGTTTTCCCTGGGCTGCAGAAACAAGTCTTGCTGGTGGCAGCAAAAACCACCAGTATTCAAGAGATGCTTCAACGCCATCAACTCCGCTGAACTGGCCACGTTGTCCGAATGTCTGATCACTGTCTCCCAAAGCAGTTACTATGCTCTCAACTCAAGGAAACGTAATGTTGGTGGGCAGGAAAAGAGATTTAAAGATGGGCTTAAAGCCAACCTTTAAAACTGTGGCATAGACACTGAGAACTGGGAGGCCCTGGCCCTTGAGCGCTCTAACTGGAGGTCAGCTGTGACCAGCAGTGCTGCAGAATTTGAAATGGCATGAATGAAGGGTGAAATGTGCCAAGAGGAAGGCATGTCAAGCCAACCCAGACCAGGACCGCTTTCTACCTGGAAACCGATGTTCTCATTGCAGGAGAACGTGCAGATCAAGAAAAGGCTCCACAGCCACCTGCATATCCAGCGCCAAGACACTATACTTGGAGACCCATCATCCTTGGTCTACGAGGGATTGCAGAAGAAGGAGGTGGAGGTGGAGGATGAGGAGGAGGAGGAAGAAGGAGCAGCAGCAACAACAACAACAACAACAACAACAGCAGCAGCAGCAGCCTTGGGGAGCTTTCTGTCCATATGGGACATATTCTTAAGCACATTTACTTAGGAGTCAGCCTTATCAAATGTATGTGTAAACATGTAAAGAATGTTGCTGTAATGCTTTTTAAAGGGAGCAATAGTGTTACTTGTAAAAAAGAGGTAAATAAGTGTGTTTACTGCATACATGCTGCACATACTACTCAGCTGGAAAGACAAAGGAGATCTAAGAGAAATGAGTGCTGTCTTCCTGTTGCAATGTGAAAAACAACATTGAAATGATTTTGTCTACAGACCTACCATACAGTTGTGCCAAATACATTTCCCAAAGTCAGTGACATCAAGCGCATGGGTGGTACTCACAAATAGTTAATCGGCACTCGGTCATTGCTAAGCAACGCTGTCTTTCCATCAGGATCACTAATCAGCCAGTGACAGTTTGTTCCAAAGATGTAATGCTAGTAACCTGATATCCTGCTTCCAAGCTTTGTGGTTGTTGTTTTTGCACTGTCATAAGGATTGTCCTCCTTTCCTTTTTTTTCTTTTGTGAATCTCCAACAACAAAATGCATCTACTAGATCCCAAACCGTCTTATACACGATCTGATATTATCACATCAATACAGAGCTTAGAAAGAAGCATAACCTAGGGAGAAATTCGACATTCAAGACTGCCTGTTGAAAAAGGATTTTGTAAAGTGCAGTGTGTTACACCACTGAGCTGCTAAACTTGTTGACTGAAAGGTTGCAAGTTCAAATCTGGGGAGCAGCGTGAGCTCCCACTTTCAGCCCCAGCTTCTGCCAACCTAGCAGTTTGAAAACATGCAAATGTAAGTAGATCATAGGTACTGCTCCGGTGGGAAGGTAACGGTGCTCCAAGCAGTCATGCTGGTCACATAACCTTGTAGGTGTCTATGGACAACACGGGTTCTTCGGCACCAACTCCCATAGTCGAACACGACTGGACTTAATGTCAGGGGAAAACCTTTACCTCTACCTTAAATACCTTTAAAGATTTACCCAGGAACAATCGACTTCAAAAGGTACACAAACAAAACTGAACTAACCCCAAGGTATATAACTATACATCGACTATGAAAAATAGTGCAGTGGTTCTCAACTTTCCTAATTCCGCAACCCCTTAATACAGTTCCTCCTGTTATGGTGATCCCCAACCATAAAATTATTTTTGTTGCTACTTCATAACTGTAATTTTGCTACTGTTATGAATTGTCATGTAAATATATGCAGTATATAATTTCATTCATTGGACCAAATTTGGCACAAATACCCAATACGCCCAAATTTGCATACTGGTGGGGTTGGGGGGGATTGATTTTGTCATTTGGGAGTTGTAGTTGTTGGGATTTATAGTTCACCTACAATCAAATAGCATTCAGAACTCCACCAACTATGGAATTGAACCAAACTTGGCACACAGAACTCCCATGACCAACAGAAAATACTAGAAGTGTTTGGTGGGCATTGACCTTGAGTTTGGAGTTGTAGTTCACCTACATCCAGACAGCACTGTGGACTCAAACAATGATGGATCTGGACCTAACTTAGCATAAGCATTCAATATGCCCAAATATGAACACTGGTGGAGTTTGGGGAAAATAGACCTTGACATTTGGGAGTTGTAGTTGCTGGGATTTATAGTTCACCTACAATCATAGAACATTCTGAACCAACGACCACATAGAACCCCCATGACCAACAGAAATCCTGTGTTGTCTGATGGTCTTTGGCAACCTCTCACAACCCCCCAGGGTTCCTGGCCCCCAGGTTGAGAACCACTGCAGTAGTGTGTCACAGTTCATTGGCATGCAGAAGTTCACATTCATACAATGCTCAAAGCACTACATCACATGTTAAATAAATTTCTCAGAGAAAATTTATTTAACATGTGATATAGTGCTTTGAGCAATGGACAAAGCATTTGGAGACTAGGGTTCAAAGAGTCTGGAAACCCACTGGGAGACCTTGGTCAGGAAGACACATGCAAACTCCATCCGAACAAATCTTGCCAAGAAAGCCTCATAATAACTTCACCTTAGAGCCACTATGAGCTGGAAATGACTTGAAGGCATAAACAAAAACAAGAACCCTGAGTATTCCCAGTAATCACTGTTTCGGGATTTGCATTATAATTATATAAACTTTAATAGGAACCGAATGGCTTGTCATAGACAACAAACAATCATATGGCTTCCGGGCATAAAAAGGCAGAGAATTAAAGACACAATTAAAAACAAACAAACAAGTCTTCAGTATGGGGAAATTAATTTATGGTGCATCTATAGTGTATAATTAATGCAGCTTGACTGCCACGTCTATAACTTTGGTGAATCACCAGCACTCTTTGGCAGAGAAAGCTGAAGACTGAGTAAAACTACAACTCCTAGAATTCCATAGCAATGAGAGTTATGATGCTTTGAGAAAGCAAGATTCGAGAAGCAAGCAAATATGAGTGGATTCTCTGGAAAGAGTGGGCTACCAAGGCTCTTTGCCCCTTAACCCCTGAAATAACGAGACAGACAACAAATGTATGGATTCAAATTGGGCAACTTTTATTGAATGTTACCTATTTAACTTTACCTGAACTAAACTAAGTGTCAAGGAACTTGGTGGCAAGCTGAGGCAGCGTCCCCAGCTACTTAATGTGTGATGTCTGTGTGCCCTGGATCCCCAACCGGGCAACCTGAAGGTAAAATCTGGAGAAGCCTGTATTCGATTCTTGATATCAGCTCCTCTCTTTACTGGGCCAATTAATGTCCCCTCACCCATTTGTTGACTTCTAGGTGAGTGTTTGTTGTACCGTGCCCCCCACCCTTACTGGGTGCCATGTGTATACCTCCATGTCAGTGTTTTCCTGAACTATTTATGCCACGGATTGGGGGCAAATGTCTATTTCGCCCCCATCCCCCACCAAGCCCCTCAAAACCACCTGAATGCCTAACTGCAAATCAGCCCACACTGTTCGTTGCCCAATTTGTGAGGTGTACACCACCATAAACGATAAACCGTGTTTCGTCATGTGTAATGTCTCCATGGTGTATGCCCCGTGCCAAAGCCGTGTGCATGACCCGGTTCACATGCCGTCTGGCCTTCTCGAGCTCCTGACGTCACCGCCTCCTGGCCACCGAAGGCGTGGAATGATGGCCGACCAAGCGATGTGAACCTGGGGCCATGCCTGCCAGATCCCAAAAATGTCGGCACGGGCTTGTAGATACAGGGCCCTGCCGCTAAGCAGTCCCTGATCATTACCTCCGATAAGGAGCACCGATACAGGGCCCTGCCGCTAAGCAGTCCCAGATCATTACCTCCGATAAGGAGCACCGGCCCAACGAAGGCCCCGAACACCCTTCCACTCGACCAATGCAGTGGAAGCGCAACCCAGATGCTGGCCAAAGGACGAGTTCCCGGCGTATCTCTCCGCCCAGTGGACATAAGTATGCCCACAACAAGGATTCTCCATCTATGCACCAGCCTGGCAGTCCCTGAAAAATAAGCAACAAACAAACAAACACCGGGCGAGCCTATCGCCAGTAAGCCTCCTATTTCACCCCCTGCCCATTAACTCCAGGATCACAACCGATTACATGGATCCGAAAACCTTCCCATAAGTATTTAACTGCCCCCTTCTAGGTACCGATCCATCCAAACCTTCCACTGATTTAACTTAATTGGGCTGGGGCCCTTGCGAAACTGCGGCCTGTCCTGAAGGTTTCTTAACGATACCCCTCGCGGCCCTCCCCTTGGGGCAATTTCGGGATGGATGGGAGCCATAACAAATAGAGCACAAGTGCGAATATCTACAGTCCTTCCGTGAACAGGCTCCCTGGGCCACAAATTCCCAGCATAACGGCTTCTGGCCCTGGGACTGCAGCTGGGGAGCCCCCTGCCGAGAGGGCTGTCCCACCGTGTTCTGAATAGTGTGCCCACTATCCGCCTTCAATGCAGAGGAAGCCCTAGACGGATTCATCACCTCAATCCAAATTTGATCGTCAATCAAATCCCAACGCTTGTCTGGATGGCTAGCTGCTTCAGTTCGAAACCGTCGATCGTATTCCAGCCAAGCGTTGGGAGGGCCACTAACGTACGCCTTATTAATAATATTCTGATACTGCCATAAGGCCGTAGCCCTTTCTGGGGCAGCATCAGAGAGCAAGTTCGCATACATAGTAAAACAAGGGAGCCAATACTCATCCTTCTCTTTCTTATCCATATCCCTGAAGTATAGAGAAAAAATATCAACGTATTCATTCCTCAAAACCCTCTCCAATGTTTTGGACGCCAAATGGGAACCTAAACCTGAAAGGCTAACGGTAGGCGTCGCCTGAGGTGGCCACTTCGCTGTACCCCAAAATTTGCTTGCCTCCCCAGTGCGAGCCGATTCCAAGGTGACCATAGCAGGCTTGGCCGACTGAGCGGCGGCATCATCCTTCCTATCTCCTGTACCGGGTTCTGTCCCACCCGCAGGCTGACCCCCGACTGCAGCATAAGACTGAACCCCTATGACCGGTTGAGCCCGCCCCTGGTCCCAGGGCCATGTGAGTGATGTGGAAGTGTTCGATGATGTGAGAGTGTGGTGGAAGTACCTGCTGGGACAGCCGTCCCCAACTGCTCACTCACTGCTACACCAACGGCCGCAACGGTCGACCCCACTGACTGAGTGGACCCGGCCGCAGCACTGGCCACGGAGGCCAATGCCGCGGGCTGACTGGGTCCGGCCACAGCAGCCACCGAGGAGCCAGACGAAGCCGACACCGACGGAAGTACTTCTGGGCTGGGAATGGCAGAGCCCTCCGCAACCCCTGGATCAGCCGGATGTTCATGAAGCCGAACCGCCTTTTCAGCCCCCGCAGCTGAGGTCGACTCTATAATAGAAACCCGGGACAAAAGAGACTTAAACAACTGTTTCTTACTTGCCCTGCGAGTAGAGCCTGCACCAACCCTACCCAAACCAATCCCCCTATTTTGTTCAATCTGGTTGACACGTTGAAGAAGGGCCTCCAAATCCTCCGTAGACACCCCATCTTCGTCCGACGACGAGCCCTCCTGCCGCAGAGGTCTCTTGTGACCCGTCTTCTCCAGAGGACCCTTCCCCTTAGGGCCCCCCTTGTTCTTCTTAGATGGCATCCTACAAATCAAAGGAAGGGAAGAATGCCAATGAAGACCAGTTCTGCACACCTTGCTAACGCCCTCCTGGCAGCCCCTTCCAACAACCATACCACCTAAGCATAGAATCAAAGAGTTGGAAAAGACAAACAGTGCAGTTCATACTCCCGACTAAGTGCAATTCATACCCCCGACTAAGCCTAAGAGCCTCATAGAATCAAAAGCGTTGAAAGAGACCGTAATCCCCTTATCCCTTACAGCATCATAGACCCAAAGAGTTGAGAGAGACCTCGCGCCCCTTCTCCCTAACCACTTCATAGAATCAACGAGTTGGAAGAGACACCAGGCCCCTCGCTCGCACCCCTTCTCCCTCACCCTTCATAGAATCAAAGAGTTGGAAGAGACATCAGGCCCCCTTTTCCCTGCTGGCCATGGGAGGCCTGCGTGGCAAGTTTGGCTCAACTCCATCATCGGTGGAGCCCAGAACGGTCCCAGACTGCAGGTGAACCACAAATCCCAGCAACTACCACTCTCAATTGACGAATCATAATGTTGTGAGTGGTGGCCCCTCCCTATGCCGTGATATGCCATGCTGCCAAATTTGGTGTGATTTCGCTCCTTAGCTCTCATGCTGTTAGGGTACTCATTATGCATAGAGCATGGCTGGAATCACTGGGTTGTTGTAGGTTTTCCAGTAGGAAGAGACCTCAAAGGGTCATCCAAACCAGCCCCTTCTAACAATGGCAAAAGCACAATCCAACCACTCCTGAGAGATGGCCGCTCCCTCTCAGAATAATAATAATAATAATAATACTAATAATAATAAAAATGACAATAATACATGCATCCTAGGATAGGAAGAGACCTGCAGGGGACCTGCAGTCCCGCCCCTTTTGGGAAATAGGAGAAGCACAATCTAACCACTCCTAACAGATGGCCAGCCTCAGTTTAATAATAATAATAATAATAATAATGGAGAATCACAAAAGTTGGTCCCTTGTCAGTAAGTCATGGGTGCCTCTCCCTTATCAGAAGGAAAAATTGAGGGGGGGTGCAACGTTGCCCCCCCCGCAACCCTCTACTCATAAACCCAACTGGGAGAGGATAATGCCTCTTAAGTAAAGCTACGCCCCTGACGAGGGAAAGGGCAGTCCTCCAAACCAACTGCGTCACTGACGCAGCCAAAATGGCGGGCGCAGCCATCCCGGAAAAAGGCCCTAAAATGGCGGCCGCTCCCGCCAAAAGCACTAACCACGCCATACCCCTTCCAAAATGGCGGCCACAGAAAACTCTCGCGTTGCGCCGCGTGCCGCCCTGCCTTCGGCCCGGACCGCAACGCCAGGCGGCAAGCGCCGCCGCGCCCCACCATTCCCGCGGCCTTCCAAGCCGGCACAAGCCCACGGCCAGGACCGCAACGCCAGGCGGCAAGCGCCGCCGCGCCCCGCCATTCACGCGGCCTTCCAAGCCGGCACAAGCCCACGGCCAGAAAACCAGCGCCCAGCGGCCGCGGCGACCGCGCTCCCACCGAGCCAGACGCAACACCAGGCGGCAAGCCCCGCTGCGCCCCGCCATTCACGCGGCCTTCCAAGCCGGCACAAGCCCACGGCCAGAAAACCAGCRCCCGGCGGCCGCGGCGACCGCGCTCCCGCCGAGCCAGACCCCTTCCCAGGCCAGAAAAATAGCGCCCGGYGGCCGCGGCGACCGAGCTCCCGCCGAGCCAGACCCCTTCTCACGACCTTGCGATCCCCCCGGCCGAAATCCTCTCCGCCTCCAGGAAAGAAGCAGCTCCCAGTCCCTGCTCCAATACCGACCTGGAGGAGCGGAGCAGAACAGTAAGCGTCCTGCCACCCGAAAAGTCTGGCAAGACTGAAGGGCTGGGGCTGGCTCACGTGGTAAGCCAGCCCCAGCCCCTCTTCCAGGAGGTTCTAAATGGAACCTCCCCTCTCTTTCTTCAGGGGGTGGGGCAAATCGCTCTCCCCACCAACTTCGTTGGTGTGGAGAGTCCCTTCTCAAAGCCCTGGGTTGTCTGGTAACATGATTTCAGCAAAGCATGTGAATCTTGCAGTTTGTCTCAGTCCCCTTTCGCACAGCAAAATAAAATCCCGCATTTTCTGCTTTGAACTGGAATATATGGCAGTGTGGACTCAGATAACCCAGTTCAAAGCACATATTGTGGGGTTTTCTGCCTTGATTCTGGGTTATATGGCTGTGTGAAAGGGCCCTTAGTGGATCAAAGCAAATGATTTCAAAAGTCTTCAACATAATAGTACTCTGAAAAGGGAATCAAGAAGCAAAGACAGGATCAGCAAAGCAAGAGCAAAGAAACAAGTGGATACTGAAGACTAGAGCTAATAAAATATTTTAAAACTGAGTGTACACCTATAATAATAATAATAATAATAATAATAATAATAATAATAATAATAATAATAAGCATAACAACAACAACAACAACAACAACAACAATTTGGAAGTACTCTGAGACTTCTGAATTCAGACATTTTGGAGCACAATAATCCTGACCTCACGATCATGTTAAAAAGTACGTATAGTTGATGTTGCAATCCCAGGCAACAGCAGGATTGAAGAGAAACAACTGGAAAAGCTGACATTATATGAGGATTTAAAGATTGAACTGCAAAGACTCTGATACAAGCCAGTTAAGGTGGTCCCAGTGGTGATCGACACACTTGGTGCCGTGCCTAAAAATCTTGGCCTGCACTTAAACACAATCAGCACTGACAAAATTATCATCTGCCAGATGCAAAAGGCCACCTTACTGGGATCTGCATGCATTATTCGCCAATACATCACACAGTCCTAGACACTTGGGAAGTGTCCAGGTGTGATCCAATACAACAGCCAGCAGAGAGATCTTGTTTGCTGTGGACCCATCTTGTGTTTCAAACAACAACAACAACAACAACAACAACTTCATTTGTACTTGGGACGGCTATCATGGGGCCAAGCCCAAGCAATTGCAATAAAGCAAGATAACATACCGTACATACAAGACAGACGATAACATCAAGTAAAAATGCTATACAATAACATGGTAATACAGTAAAATAGTGACAATAACATAATGAAGCAGAGTATAAAATGGTACAAGGATTAAACGAGGGTGAGCTGGGCCAAATACAAAGGGTAAAAATGGTAAAACCCATGGGTGAGGTAGATAGATAAAGTGCTGTGTCTAGTGGGAGACTGGGTGGGATAAACAATGAGGTTCATCTCCACTGAGGGATGAAATAAAGTGCATCAGAAAAACAATTGACACTGGGACGGGACCTGGCATCGAAATTAGTTATTCATTCATCAAAAGCATGCTGGAAAAACCAAGTTTTTAAACTTTTCCTAAAGGTTGCCAGGGTGGGTGCTTGCCTAATCTCCCTGGGGAGCGAGTTCCAGAGCCAAGGGGCCACCACGGAGAAGGCCCTCTCCCTTGTCCCCAAAAGCCATGCTTGTGACAGAGGTGGGAGCAAGAGGAGGGCCTCCCCTGAAGTTCGAAGGGATTGCGCAGGTTCGTAGTTGGTATAATTGGTATATAGCCCACTTGTGCAACAGGAGTGTACATTTATCAGGTGCATATCAGAAGAAGAAATGTACATTCCTTCAATAGGAAAGAATAGAGAGGGTGTTTTTCTCTGTCCTAGCATAAAGCCAGTAAGGCAGCAGGCAATCGTCAGCTGCAGATACCTAGAGTATGTAACTCCCTCGCTTCCTACATTTGTTAGACGGATGGTCCTCAAGTACCAGTCTAATTGTGAGGAACAATGATGAATTATGATGGTGGCATATAATACAATCATGTGTTGATTTATTCTAAGTTGTTAGCCACCCTGAGGGCTCTGATGGAGCCATATGGTAAGATATAAATTTCAAAGACAAACAAATGTGCGGAGTAGCAGGTGTGTGCAATGCCTCTTCTCTTATGAACGCCATGTAACTCCACTGGAGATCATTTTGAATTCACAGGGAAGGGCAAGAATTCTGCCCCAAAGTGCAGGACCAGGTTTGAAGTTACAGAAGAGTAGATTAGATTGAATATCAGGAAGAATGTATTGCCAGTAAGAGCAGTTCAGCAATGGAACCCACTGCCTGGAGAGGTGTTGCAAGTCTCCTTCTCTGGATGTCTTGAAAGAGAGGCTGGATAGAAACCTTTAGGAATGCTCTATCTGGAAATTCTGAATTGAATTTGATCTATAAGCAGAGCATAAATAAACATAATAATAATAATAATAATAATAATAATAATAATAATATACCATGGCTGTGCTTTAGCACAGCAGGTTAACCAGCAGCTGCAGTAAATATTGCTGACCGAAAGATTGATAGTTCAAAGCCCAGGTCAGGGTGAGCTTCTGGCCTTCAGCCCAGCTTCTGCCTACCTAGCAGTTTCAAAAACAGCAATGTTAGTAGATAAATAGGTACTGCTTAAATGGGGAAGTATTTAAGGCACCCATAAGGCAATTCGTTCAAGGAGGAAGTTTACGAACAAAGCTCTTTGGCAGGGAAAAGTCACAGCACACACATACAATTGTGGCCGGAACCAAGAACAGCCTCCAAGATGCGAAAGATGGGAAAGCTTATATATACCTCTATCTATGTACAGTTGTCTGTCTTATCAGTGTATAATGGCATTGAATGTTTGCCTTATGTGTTCTGTGATCTGCTCTGAGTCCCCTTCGGGGTGAGGACGGAATATAAATACTGTAAATAAGTGAAATAAATTGAACTCAGTCGCCTATGAGGCCCCTTCCAACTCTATAATTCTATGAACTAACCAAAAGAAAACACAATAACACAATAGTTTTGCAAATGCAGCGTAATAGGTAAATATGGAACTACAGAACGGCTTAGACGATGCGATTGGAAAATGAGTTTAATAAGAAGACACTGATGATTATATGTTTTTAATGTTTTTGTATGGTTTTCATATTATGTGCTAAATGTTTTTAAACTGCATTTTATGTTTGTTGTGGCATCGAATTACTGCCAACTTGTAAACTGCCTTGAGTCGCCTTGGGGCTGAGAAAGGCGGGATATAAATACGGTAAATAAATAAATAAACAAACAAACAAACAGAAGAAAAATGTGGCTGAAATAAAAGTCCTTCATATTATGCCTGTTGAATCTTCACTACTGTTCCTCACATATATGCAATAGGGATCTATACAGTGTTTTGTCAAAGCATTTAATTCTGACTGACATCGGGGATCCTCTTTGTACAAGAGAAGGGAAAGTAGAAATACCTGAAGGATGGGTTATATGTAGGAGAGCAAAGCAGAGTAAGTCATCAAACCTAAAGTCTGAAATAAAATACAGAACTCTTTGGCACAAACCTTTGATTGCAACCAGAACAATAATTGTACCCAAAAACCTGTAAAATTCAGGCTTGGTAAACTACAACAGATGTGCCATAGAAAAAAGCTTGATGATAAGCCTCACTGTGCTTCAATATCCATGTTGTCCTGACCATAAGAGGAGAAGCCCAGAATCTTGATTGCCTGCATGAAAAGACATCTAAGTCAGTAGCCATAATTATTATTAAGTAAAGACTTCCTTTTGCTCACTATGCTATCATATGACAACAGAGAATGGTATGCACAGAAATGCATATGTACAACCCCCTCTCTTTTGTAGCTGCCTCTTCAATTTTCTTTGATCTTCTCACTTTGAATCGTCAGATTTTGACAAAGACAGTGAGGAATAAAGCTTAGAAGAGAAGAACAATCTTGGTTCAATCTTGGAACAAGCTCTGCAATAACAAGGAAAGACAAAGACTCAGTAAAACAGATGTATTTAAACTGAGTTTGGTGGGTTTTCTTCCTAGGAAAGTAAGTGTAGGGACCTCATCACATGAACTGTGGGAAGCGGGGGGTTGTTGTTGTTGTTTATTCATTCAGTCATTTCCAACTCTTCATCATCTCATGTACCAGCCCACGCCAGAGCTCCTTGTTGGCCGTGGCCACCCCTAGCTCCTTCAAAGTCAAGCCAGTCACTTCAAGGATAATATGTAGCCAGAGTACTTCATATTTGCCTCTAATATCCTTCCCTCCAGTGAGCAGTCAGGTTTTATTTCCTGGAGTATGGACCCAGTCCATACTCCAGGGAAACGGGGGGAACCATCTGAAATTATAACGTTCCATCCCAAAATGGGTCATTAAATTCCAAGGCTTCCCACCACATGGATATGTTCTCCAGCATTTCCTTTATTGTGTCCTGCATTCGTATCCATCACATAGGCAAATTATGTCCCCGTCCACTCCGTATTCCTTTAAAAAAAAAACTGGGAAATTTTCTGAATTCCAGAACTCTGAAACCACACAAGACTTCAAAGGAGGAATGTCTGATAGTTTAAAGCATCTTGATAATAAGAGCATCCTTAAGTTCTATGACTAATGTAGGGAAGAAATATAAGGTTGTCCTGGAATGGAACCCCTGCGATAGGTGAGGGAACACTGTAGTTCTAAGTGCTGAGAAGGCTCCAAAGGCACTCCCTCTACTGACATTACAGATTAGAGCGAGCACCATGGACATGTAGCCCCAATCCTACCAATGTCCTTCCCAACACTGCGTCCCACCACCCAAGCAATGCTTTCATTTGGGGAGAATTTCATCCTAGATTTAATGTGTTTCCTCCACCACAGGCAGGCATCCCAAGGTTCTTTATGTGGAATTTGTATGATCTCACCCACTGCCTCTCCCTTAACCCTTTCCTACCCTTTTCTACCACTTCCTATGGCACACAGCAAACATAGAGTAATTGATCAGCAACTGAACAGACTGGAGGGGTTTGGGGGACTGAGGCCAACTGTAAATACTGACTGTCCTTGGCATATGGGAGTTGTAGTTTGCCCTTATCCAGAGAGCACTGAACCCAGCCAACGACAGATCTGGACCAAACTTGGAACACACACCCATCATGGCCAACTGTGCATGCGGGCCTAGTTTGGGGAGAATTGACCTACAATTCTGGGAATTGTAGTTCATTCACATTGTTACGTATTTTCTAGTGGGAGCATTCATAAAAAACGAATTCAACGACTGGCTTTTTCCTAATAAATAGTGTTACTAATTAACTATATGATATTTCCGAACATCCCAAAACAAACAATGCTTTTTTCAAATAACCCGGGCACCGCCAGGTACCCAAGCTAGTATATAAACCCAAAACAAATATATGAGGTGCTCCCAGCTGTTATCAAGTTGGAAAAGCCATATCACAGGAGCTTTAAGCTCATGTTAATCTGTTGAGGTGAAAAGCTAGCAGCGCGTGTGATGTTCTAAACCTCTTGAGAGAAGCTGATGCTGCAGAATTCCCCATCTGGCTCACCAAACACAACTGTTGAAGGGAGAGAAGGAAGCTTTCATTTAGCATGATTTACCATAGTCTTCTGTAGTGGAAGCTCTTTGCATACATAATAGATATCAAACAGTTTTGAAATACAGATAGTTATTCTAATACGTTGGTGAGCTGACAATTCAGATGTCTTATCCATGTCATTTTATAGGATACACATTGTTTGGTTGTTTTGAGCACTAAGGTGTGGCAGGCAAGAAGTTGTTTGTCTAGTGAAAACTGCTCTCTCTGTTCTTATCGGTATGTTGCTATGCAAATACTTGGACTTCTTCGTGCTGTTGCCTAGTTTATAGGTGGCAGTATCTAGCTAATGCACAGCCTGATTCCAACATCTGATTGGTTTTTGTCTCTCTCAAGAGCATTTTTGTCATGTTTTCATAGGCATGGAAGGGTTGTCTGGTCATGCAGGAAATAACTGGTCTTGCAGATGCTCCCCTGCTGATTTGGTATTAAAAAAGGAGAACTACTCACTCTAAAGATAATTCATTTACCTATTTAAACAACTGATGACTCATGAATCAGGGCTCTGTTGTTTTTCTTTTATTTACCATAAATTAATTTTAGAACAGCAAACTTGCATTCAAGATTAAAAGTTTTACCACTATAGTTCTAATATATCAGTTATTAATATCCAGCAGAATCCTGTCTTTATGATGCTACATAGTGGATTCCTGCCAGGCCTACCCAAACCCTATTAACCAATAAAAAGCTGTAAGGAAGATATAAAAATGTCCGAAGACCAATTAACTTTTGTAAAATCAAAAGGATTCCTTCCTAGACCTAGAATATTAACCAAGGTTTATTAACCCTTCTGAACACAGGAACATGTTTGACATACTGTGGCTTAGATACATTCTTTTGCACAAAGAAAAATCTACCTGAACTGAATCTAACTGAAGAGGATAGTATGAGATAAGTTATTCCAGTTTCAAAGTAATTGCCTCATGTGCAGATGCAGTCGTATTTTGCTTATGGTCTTCTCAGAAGCGACCATTTGGTCATTGTGTGAACAGAATACTGGATGAGATGGACCCACATAACTCTTCTAAAGTTCTTAAATCCCGTTTTTGTGTGTGCAAATATTCTTATAGAATCACTGTTATGGTTCACCAAAGTATTCAGAATATGGCAGCCTTCCCCAGTGTCATATTTCCCAGATGTGATCACCATTGGCCTTGGTGTATGGGGATTAGTGGTACTTCAGAGCCCCCGGTGGCACAGTAGGTTAAACCCCTGTGTCAGCAGGACTAAAAACCGACAGGTTGCAGGTTCGAATCCAGGGAGAGGCGGATGAGCTCCCTCTATCAGCTCCAGCTCCTAATGCAGGGACATGAGAGAAGCCTCCCACAAGGATGATAAAAACATCAATTGATCCAGGCTTCCCCTGAGCGACGTCCTTGCAGATGGCAAATTCTCTCGCACCAGAAGCGACTTGTAGTTTCTCAAGTCGCTCCTGACACGACAAAAAAAGAGTGGTATTTCAATATTTCTAGAGAGCGCCAGGTTGGGGAAATCTACATCACAACGTTATTATTCCTTTCCACTGAAAGCCAAGGATGCCATCCCACTCCTAAACCGGTGCCTGTCATCAGTGATGAACTGGATGAGGGCTAATAATTCAAAGTGCTGGTTTAACCTACAAAACCCTTTACAGTTCTGGCCCAGTTTACTTGTCTGAACGTATTCTCCCCTATAAACCATCAAGGGTGTTAAGATCTTCCGGAGAGGCCCTGCTCTCAGTCCCAGTACCTTCACAGTCGCTCTTGGTGGGAACGAGAGACAGGGCCTTCTCTGTGGTGGCCCCCGAGCTATGGAACTCTCTCCCAAATGAGGTTAGGTCTGCCGCCTCCCTCCTGACCTTCAGGAAGCAATTGAAATCCTGGCTGTGGAATCAGGCATTTGCAGAGTGACGACTAAGAAGGGTAAAGACTAGAATTATTGGACCACAATGTGCAGTTTACTGCATGATTGCATTACCTCAAATGCAATGAAATAGAACACACAAGATGATGGCGAGAACACTCTCAGAACCATTATATGTTTTGAGGTAAGAATGGTAAACACTGCAGGGCTGTGTTAGGTCTAATTTTGGACCCAAGCTCGCGCTTGGTATGATTCCCACACAATTCTGCTTAATTGCAAAACGTACACATGATCTGCAATCTTAAAAGCTTACATAACTGTCAGAATGATTGTATACCAAAAAAGCAATTAGTAAGTCAAAATATCAGTAACATTTGCTTGAAAACTGCATTTGAGTCATCATTTGTGGTAGCAGCTGTTCTGACGCATGGTTTCTTTCACCCAGCACTTTACTCAGGGCAGCTGTATTCCTGCCAGTGATCAATAGGAATTTACTGGAGGGAACTGGAGCTCTCATCCCTAACACCAAACATTTTATTTTCTTATTCCTATTGGTATGGAATGTCCTGAATGCTATTATTTGCCAAGTGTGTTGACAAAACAAGAGATTTGTAGTTCATTTTTCTCATCAGAGGTGATGTAGAAATGTCTCTTTAAGACAGTAAAAACAAACCAAAAATTAAAATTAAAATAAAATAAAGTCAGGCAGAGTCAAACTACAGCAAATTTGCATCTGATGACTTGGTTGACAGGTTTCTATGTCATCATTATTGGTCTACAAACATCAGGTGTTTTGTTTTGACAAAGCAGTTATACATAATAGGCTACAGATGAAGTTATTTTTTTTTTTTAAAAAAAAGGTTCACCTTTATTGTAATGTGGCAATAAAGCATGCCATTACAACATAGCTACACTTAATTAACTTTTGATATTGGCGGCAGATCTTTACAAGGGAAATATTTCCTCACATCTTTATTGCTTCAAGCAAAGCAATAAAATCTAGGCTGAAGGCTGGTGAAAACTTTCTTCCTCTAGGAAGGCGTTCATTTAAGTAATTATATGGTTTTTATTCGTCTCTAATTTTAAAAACACATTTTATTGCCTTGTGTTGGAGTTTAATTTTGGCATTTTCCCTGCTGCAGCTTTGTATTTTATGTTCCATAGGGATTTGTAAAAAATATATTAAAACTCTACATGTTGTCAGAGACTTTCATGGCTGGAATCACTGGGGTGCTGTTCATTTTCAAGGCTATATGGCCATGTTCCAGAAGCATTCTCGCCTGATGTTTTGCCCACATCTATGGCAGACATCCTCAAAGGCTGTGAGGTCTCTGAGACCTGAGACAGAAAACAATCAGGGCCAGCTAACACCTCGCAAGAAAGGATTTCCCCCCAGGCAGGAAGAAGCCAGACTTTGAAGCTCCAAGGCTATTCAGTGCCAGTCATGCTGGTCAATTGCAACATTCACACTTGCCTCAAACAGACAAGAGTTCTTTCTCTCACCCTGGACATTGGAAACCACACTTGCCTCGTTTCCAACTGACCTCACAACCCCTGAGGTTGCCTGCCACGGATGTGGGCTAAACATCAGGAGAGAATGCTTCTGGAACATGGCCATATACCCGGAAAACTCACAGCAACCTATTAAAATTCTGTTGTTGCTATTAGCCATTAAGCACATTTAGAAAAAAAACCAGGCAAAAATGTTTTTAATATATAGATATACACTATTGCAACGGGTGCATGATCCTTGTCCATGAATTGGCCTTAGGTAAACATTTTTGGTGAGCGATAGCAGTGTTTACCTACTTAGGAATTACAGAAGATATACACAGGACTCACTTCTAGATTAGTTATTTCATTTGAACTAGGAAGGGAACTGTGGTCCTTCAGATATTGTTGGATAGCAACTCCAATAATCTCTTATTATTATCTAGTTTGGCTAGGGCTGCTTGGGGGTGCATTTCAACAGCTGCTCATTTTAACGCAAGACCTTTCGGTGTTTTTAGGTTCCATCTACATATCCAATTTAATGCAATTCAAAGTTAGCTTCGGACTGGAGTGATCAGACAATAAACTCCCACAAAAGCACATGAAAGAAAGTCCTTAATGTGCATGAGCGATCTGTGGTTGGTATAATCATCACCAAGTGGGCCTCTAACTGGTTCCAGGAATGTCTATGGAATTATTTGCACAGCAAAACCGCATTCTTCAATACCAGTTTGATATTGCATTAAATGAGTTCAGATTGGGCCTAATTCCCTATTGAAAAGGAATGTATCTAGGATTCTCCACAGCTACAAATGCATGTTTGGCTACAGTCTTTGAAATTTTGGCAATTTAGATGACAAAGTTTGGGGCTACTTTAGAGGCACCAACCACAGGCAAAGGTTGAAGCTTCCCAGTCTAAGGCCCTTTCTACACCGCCATCTGAAATCCAGATTATCTACTTTGAACTGGATTACATGACATGCTTCAATGAACCTGCAGGAATAACCATCGGAATCATGCACTCCCAGGAGGGGACACAGGGGAGGTTCCAGACAAAGCACAATCCAAAGATCTCAATGGCGGATCAAGTGGAAGATAACATGGTACATGTTACAATGTCTGTTAAGGTGGAAGAAGGATTCAACAGATTGAGACGCCACCGTCATCGTGTTAACCATGCCATTGGTTGGGACCCTCACTGAAGACTGTGAATTGTTCACCGACCTCCAAACATTAAAATAACGCACAGGCAACTTCCAAGAATTTGGGGGGGGGGGGGCATCATACTCGAACAATGAGGGATCGCATAAGTAAGTAAAGTATATGGCAATGTATACTCACATAATCCACTTCAAAGCAGATAATGTGGATTATTTGCTTTGATAATCTGGATTAGATGGCAGTGTAGAAGGGGCCTTAAATGCCAGTTTAATTTCCCATTATGTTCCATACTTCCATCCATAATATTTTTATTAAATTTCTTCTGCAGAACCATAACCCACCTTGTTTCTAAATTCAGGTCCCTTCTGAACCTAGAAACAAGATCCTTAAGCTATACATAGTCAGTAAAAGAAAAGCAAACAACAATAAAGAGGCACAGCATTTTATATTGGATACTGTTATTGTCTGTTGCTTCTCTATGGTGAAAATATACATGTTTCCGATTCTCTATCAATAGGGTTGGTGTAGAAACGTATGACTGCAATGACCAAGGCTCATATCCTCTAGCATTGAAATCTTTGTGCTGCATTGCAATTTAGAGAAGCAAAAAAGGAACAAAATCAACAAAAACTTGGAAACTCCAGAAAAAGGTTGCCATGCAACCCTTTAAAGAATAAAAACCCAAACATAATCTGCAGGAGGGATCTATTAGAACAAATCAAAATGTCACAAGCTTTGGAAATAAAGCATGCTGGTGCTAAAGTTTTTGGAAACGGGCAGAGTTCATATTTGCACAGGTTCCTTTGATTCAGAGCTTGCAATTTTACTCTCTTGAGAGCAAGTTGCCCAAGAAAGCTCCTCTATTTTGTGCTTTTGTTTACAATATTCATTAGTCAGAGGATCCATTCAGAGGCCTTTTTTGTTCATGCCGCATTCCAACCCTCTTTGTAATCATGCTTGGTAACTTGTTTCCATGCCTTTCCACAAAGGATGTTAGGAAAAGATTTTTTTAAACCCCCCACCAAAAGTGTCTCTTCCCATAAAATATAATTTCTTAGATGGATAGCCAACACAGACAGTATTAGGAGTGGTGCCGCCTCCCGACAGGCCCCAGAAATGTCAGAATCAAGCTGGTTTGTGAGCAAGTGAATTAAGATTGTCATAAATATGAAAGGCAAGCACAAGTTCATTTATTTATAGCAAAGGTCTTGGGTTACAAGAGGTCAGTTCTTGCCATCTTGAAGAAACGTTAAACGGGTTAAGTTATTGCATACATGTGCATTTAAAATTTAGCAGCAAGTCATTTACAGAACACATTTACCCTTTCCCTACTGCCATCTATTTATTATTTATTCATTTGGTTTTTAGTTTCTCAAATTCTATAGAGAGCTATATATTATTATTTCCAAGCTTTTACAAAGCATGTAACAACACCTTTAAGTTAATGGTCTTTTATTGGAAAAAAAGACTAGCATTTACAACTTGGAATGGACATTAACTGTAATATTTTGAACAGCGATGTTGATAGTTGTGCTGAAGTCCACAGGCTGCTCCGCCAGCTCCAAGTCTTGATACAGAAGGTTTTGAAAATGCAAGAGAGAGAGAGAGACAGAGAGAGAGAGACAGAGAGAGAGAAAAGGGGAGCACATGCCCAAAGGTGCTCCCACCCCTTAATTAATTAAGGTTTCGTTTTTAAAGGTTTTGTGAAGGGTAACGGCCCCAACGCCTGTTTCACAATAGTGCAACGCAGACAATATTAAAACCAAAGTAATACAGACTTGCCACCCATAGCCGCAGTCATGGGTTTGTGTTTGTTTGTTTTTTGGAACCAACTTTTTCTACATACCGAAGAACCTTCTCTAACTTTAGGGGCATTTTCTCTCTAAGCATTTTGCATCCTTCAACCATTTTTGCTGCATACCATCATCCTGAGGTATAGACCAATTTGAAAGTAAACCCAGCTATGACAATTTGACAACTACAAATTGAACCAGAATCCACTTTCAGAGAAAAGAGTGGCCTGGGAATTACTATTTTTTAAAAGATTTTTTTCTCTCTTTTTTTAAAACTGTTTTAATACAAATGTCTGACTGTGCTCAATTGTCAAGCTGCATGCATGAAAAACTGGCCAGCCCAAACAGTGTAATAGTTATTAGCAAATGGAACTTTTTTGAGGAGTTCGCTAAGTGCTTTCTTACTTTTTTAAAAGATAGTAAATACAATTATTTATATTGGGGGGGACGGGGACTGATGTTTAACTTGATCTTTTTGGGAACAGGACCACCAACCATTACATGCAGTTTGTGGACAGAAGGTATTTCGACATTCAGTTTTGCTATACAGAAACAGAATGAATAAATGAACATTTTTTTGCAAGAGGTAAGTAAAAGATTCAATTTGATTCTTCTAGAGGAAAAATAGGTGGGAAGTCTCTTCATTTTGCAGTCATCATCTGTACGAATTCTAAAAGAAAGAGCAAAAGAAAAAAAACTATTTTTAACCTCCTTAGAAAAGAAATAATGCAAAATTAAGTACAGGGCAAAATCACTAGAGATAGCTATTCTGGCACAAAAGAATAGTAAGGGTTTCTAACACCCCAATATTTCAGCCCCCAGTAGCGCAATGGGGTAAACCCTTGTGCCAGCAGGACCGACGACCAACAGGTCAGAGGTTTGAATCCAGGGACAGCGCAGATAAGCTCCCTCTGTCAACTCCAGCTCCCCATGTGGGGAAATGAGATAAGCCTCCCACAAGAATGGTAAAACATCAAAACATCCGGGCGTCCCCTGGGCAATATCCTTGCAGATGGTCAATTCTCTCACACCAGAAGCAATTTGCAGTTTCTCAAGTTGCTCCTGACACACAAAAAATCCCTTCAAGGTGCTATTTACAAATATAGGAAGCTACAGCTTACCTTCATAGTTGACCTGTCCGTCCCCATCAATATCTGCTTCTCTGATCATTTCATCTACTTCTTCGTCTGTTAGCTTTTCTCCTAGGTTTGTCATAACATGGCGTAGCTCTGCTGCACTGATGTAACCGTTGCCATCCTGCAAAAACAAGAAGTTGGAAAAGATTGAAACCGACAGGTTTTTAGTAAAGGTAAAGGTTTTCCCCGACATGAAGTCCAGTCATGCCCGACTCTTGGGGAGAGGGGGGGTGCTCATCTTCATTTCTAAGCTGAAGAGCCAGTGTTGTCTGCAGGTGCCTCCAAGTTTGTGTGGCCAGCATGATTGCATGGAGTGCCGTTACCTTCCAGCCGAAGCAGTACCTATTGATCTACTCACATTTGCATGTTTTCGAACTGCTAGTTGGCAGAAGCCGGGCCTAACAGAGGTAGCTCACCCTGCTCCCCGGATTCAAATCGCCAACCTTTTGTTCATCAAGTTCAGCAGATCAGCAGTTCAACCCACTGTGCCACCAGGAAACCCAACAAGCTTATAAAACCATTTTCTTCTGATATGCTTTCAAATTTGCTTTTCATTTGGTAGTTATTTTAATATGATGTTGGTTTGTGTTACGACTTAATTTGCTTTTAGTTGTTGCCTTTTTACTCATATCTGTTTGATTCATGCTGTAAGTGGTAAAGAAACCGAGTTCTAGGGGAAAGCTGGACTATGTGCGATTTAATTGAATAAATACAATCAGTCTGCCATATCCATGGGTTCTGTACCCACGGATTCAACCATCCACAACTTGAAAATGGTCCCCAAAATAAAATTCCAAAAAGGATCCTTGATTGTGTGATCTTACAGAAGAGACAATAATTTACGACATCACTGTATGTAATAATAATAATAATAATAATAATTATTATTATTATTATTATTATTATTATTTTATTTTTATACCCCGCCACCATCTCCCTGAAGGGACTCGGGGCAGCTTCCATGGGGACCAAGCTCAGCATACAACAGAATTTACTAGCTAAAACACAGTTAAAAACATAACAAATAATGTAACGTAAACAATCTAATTGAAAAAATTAAGAACGGCAAAAACAATGTAGAAGTGTATTAAACCAACCTCAAAACCACAATAGCAACTTGAGCATTTATAGATTTTTGTATCGACAGCATGTGTGTGTGCCCTGGGGCAAAACCCCAGTCAATACCAAAAGCTTTCTGTAATAACGTTATGGCAAAAGTTTGATGCGGCTCTTTACCAGTAAAATCCTCTGCATGTTTACTGTACTCAGAAGTATGTTCTACCACATTCACTGGAAATTTCTCCCACGCAAGTGTTCGTAAAATTGCAGCTTAAGTACACTTAACTGAGTTCCCATCTACACTGCCATATAAAATACAGATTATAGTAGAGTTCCACTTATCCAATGTAAGCAGGCCAGCAGAACGTTGGCTAAGCGCAAATGTTGAATAATAAGGAGGGACTAAGGAAAAGCCTATTAAACGTCAAATTACATTATAATTTTACAAATTAAGCACCAAAACATCATGTTTTAAAACAAATCAAAAGAAAAAGCAATTCAATACATGATAACATTATGTAGTAATCACTGTATTTACGAATTTAGCATCAAAACATTGCAATGTATTGAAACAGCTGTGGATCCAAGTGGGAGGTGGACTGCGTTGGATAACACAGAACGTTGGATGAGCCATGATTGGATAAGCGAAACTCTACTGTATCTGCTTTGAACTGGATTATATTAGTCTACAGTGCCATCTAATCCAGTTCTAAGTAGGTAATCTGGGTTTTATACAACTGTGTAGATGGAGCCTTGTAATCTTTCCTGGTCAAATCCTCATCAAACGTGATGGAAACATCATTCACTGAATGGCTCTTCTTCTCCCCATGATACCCAGGAGGGGAGGTTGGTGGAGGGAGTTAACATTGTGGCAACAGTGTCAAAATTGTGACTAAGTAGTGATGGTAAATACAAAACACTTAAGGAAGAGTAACTGTTTCATATTAATAACTGCTATTATTTTGACATTTTGACATCATTAGCCACAATGGCCCAACGGGTTAAACCCTTGTGTTGGCTGAACTGCTGACCTGAAGACCTAAAGGTCAGTGATTTGAATCCACAGGATGAGGTGAGCTCTTATCTGTCGTTCAGAGACATGAGAGAAGCCTCCCACAGGATGGTAAAACATCTGGGCATCCCCTGGGCAACATCCTTGCAGACAGCCAATTCCCTCACACCAGAAGTGACTTATTGTATATTCTCAATTCACTTCTGACACCATTAAAAAAAAGCTGCCTTGTGTCTCCACGGGGGGAAAGGCGGTGTATAAATAAAGTCAATCATCATCATTATCATCACCATGATCGTCATGATCTTAAATCCTCCCACTCCCCAACTACATTACCAGGCATCAGCTGCATATGGAGAAGGAAGGCAATTCCGCTGCCAGTTAGGAGGGTAAATGTTGTTTACATCATGTTTTGGCCAGTGTCGTACCAAGAGAAGTTACTTAGTTAAGTATACTAAGGGTTCTGGCTTGGCTATTTATTATCCGTCTTTCTCCCAGAGTGCAACCCAAGGTGGCAAGAACATTATAGGACCTATCACAAAATTCTGTTTTTGCTCTGAAAAACAAAACAACTGAACAGAACAGAAACTGACGGGGCTGAAGTTCTGCTTCTAGATTTTAGAGGTTTCTAGTGTCCACACAAAGGCAGAGCCCCCCCCCCCCCATTAAGTCAAAATGTACAGAAAAGACCCCTGAGAGTTAACCTGCTTCCTGTCACAAATATAGAGAGCATTCAATTAGGTGTTCAGTGAGCTTCAGGATGCCCGCTGGGACAAAGATTTTTTTCCCCTTTTGAACATTGGCCACATTCACATAGCATCACTAACTGCTTTTGAAACTCCCTGTCTGAGCTCCAAAATGGGCTTTGGCAAGCAGGATATGAAGCTGCTATTTAAAAACACCCAGAAATCCTGTTTGGGGGGAACATGTTGTGAATCATGTGGTTAAAAACACAAGAAGCGCCCCACTGGGTCAGTCCTATTTAGTCCATCATTTAGTTTATGCAATGGCCAAGCAATTGCTCGTGTAAGCTCGTAAGCAAAAGCGGGGCAGCATAACGATCATTTTCTTCAGCAACTAATAAATAGTGGCACTGTCTTAATGGAGGAGATACAGCCACCCAAGCTAAATTACCCACTGATGGTGCAATGCTTCATGAATTCATTCAGTCTCCATTTTAATGCCATCCAAATCAACAGCCTTAATTACATTTTATAGCAATAAATTTCACTGATTAACAGTGCATTGCAAAAAACAGTATGTCCTTTCATCTATCCTGAATATCCCACTATTCAATTTCAGGCTCCAGAATGCTTTGAGGGATGAAAACTCCTCTCTATTTACTCTCTCTACACCATGCATAATTTTATACACATCTCCCCTTTGTCTCAAACATCCCAAAAGTCAATTGGATTTTGCACTCTAGCAGGCAAATGTACTTAGGGCAATAACGCATGCCCATCATAGCAAGTAAGTTAGGCACCATTGGGACCAGGCCTTCGGGCAGTAGAAGCAAATGTATGCCGCATTTTAGAAAGACAATGACTGGAACGGTGATTCGACAGATGAGACTGTTTTATTGTTTTAATTATTGTTTTATTGCTCATGGATGTATTTTTTAATTTGATTTATGTCTAATTGTAGTGTATAATTGTAATTGTTTGTACTGGCATTGAATTTTTGCCATTACTTATGTGTAAACCTCTTTGAGTCCCCCTCGGGGTGAGAAAAGCAGTATACAAATACTGTAAATAAATAATAAATAAATATTTGTTGTTGTGTGCTTTCAAGTTACTTCCAACTTATGGTAACCCTACAGTGAACCTATCACAGGATTTTCTTGGCATAATGGCTTGCTCAAAGTCACCAATTGGATTTCCATGGCTAAATGTGGTTTTGGCCTCTGGTCTTCAGAAGTCCTAACCCAATGCTGAAACCACTACACCACAGGATACATGATTCAAATCCAATCTGTTGATTTGGTTGGATTGATTTCATGATACCTAACCGGATCACTGTCTACAGAGATTCCACTGACTTGATAAGGAACAATACAGATAAAGGCTAAAGAACATATAGAGTAACACACCTTCTATGTGTGGTTGAAACTCTCCAGCTCTCCATTACAGATTAAATCCTGTGTGTTCATTTCATAGAATGATAGAGTTAGAAGAGACCTCATGGGGCATCAAGTCCAACCCCATGCAARGAAGCAGGAAAATTACATTCAAAGCACCCCCAACAGATGGCCTCTGTTTAAAAGCCTCCAAAGAAGGAGCCTCCACCACACTCCGGAGCAGAGAGTTCCACTGCTGAACAGCTCTCACTGTTAGGAAGTTCTTCCTAATGTTCACATGGAATCTCCTTTCCTGTAGAAGCCATTGTTCCATGTCCTAGTCTCCAGAGCAGCAGAAAACAAGCTTGCTCCCTCCTCCTTATGACTTCCCCTCACATATTTATACATGGCCGTGTTTCCTCTCAGCCTTCTCTTCTTCAGGCTAAACATGCCCAGCTCTTTAAGCTGCTCCTCATAGGGCTTATTTTCCAGACCCTTGATTGTTTTAGTCACCCTCCTCTGGACACATTCCAGCTTGTCAACATCTCCCTTCAATTGTGGTGCCCAGAATTTGACAGTGTTGCAGGTGTGGTCTGACCAAGGCAGAATAGACGGGTAGCATGACTTCTCTGGATCTATACCAGGCAAGGTTGTAATGAAAATGGGTTTTGCATGTTCTTTGACTTTCCATCAGGCTAGCTAGCATGAAGAAAAATTTCTAATCCAGAGGCAAATTAAATACAGAAATGTACCAGCTCTAGGAGAGATGCTGCATAAGATGTTCATCCTTGAAGGAAAACATACCGGCATTAACTTCTCCACTCTGTTAACATCCTCACAAAGAGTTCCTGGTGAAGTTATCACATCCCTATCTAACTTCACATACATTGTAATAAGTACCACCTTTGCTTTACTCTTGACCCAAGCTGAATTTCGGCTAATTTCCAATCATAACATTCAGATAATTCTCAACATAGCACATATTCAAAGACCCTTGACAATCCTGTTTCCTGACAAAGGCATTTATACCTGTTATACTGGGAGCCAGTACAGTTAAAGAGTTCTGGACTGGAACTTGGGAGATCCAGGTTCTAAGCTCTACAACTGACCTTCCGCCAGTCATTCTTTCTCTCAGAGCTGCTGTGAAGTCTTGCCCTGACTTCACTGAAAGAAAGGCATGATGTAAACATAACAAATACATAGTCATCTCTGGATTCTGCATCCACAGATTCCATCATCCATGACTTGAAAACATTCCAACAAAATTCAAAAAGAAAATTCTAACTTTATGTAAGGGACACCACTTTTTTTTACACCACCGTATATAATAGGATGAGCATCCACAGAGTTTGATAAACACAGGGGATTATGTAACCAAACCCCAGCATATATGAAGAGCCCACTGTGTATATGTATTATATACATACACAGGCAAGCATATCTTCTTTCATTTTCCAACTGTAATTCACACACCTCTCCTTTCCCAATGACTTCATTAGGTAGGCTAAGACAAGACAGGAACTGAGATTTGATTATGACCACAAGCAAAGCCTCTAAATCGCCCTGGACCTTCCCAGGTGTACGTTTTGCTTTCAGCAACAAAGCATGTTCTCTATTGTTGCCTTTGTAGCTATAGCCAAATAAGCCACAGGATAAGTAGTCTAAACACCACTTAATATGTCTAAGTCATATGTCTCAAATGCAAGGTCTGCGGGCCGTATCATTTTAGGTGGCCCAGGAAGCTTTCAATGCCAGGCAGCATTTATACCGTCTTACAATTAGAAATGACTCTTTGAAGGCAACCATAAGACTGATGTGGCCCTCAGTGAAAATCAGTTTGACACCTCTGATCTAAGCCATACCTTGTCAAAGACTCTGAACGCTTCACGAATTTCTTCCTCACTGTCTGTGTCTTTCATTTTTCTGGCCATCATGGTCAAGAATTCTGGGAAGTCAATAGTGCCGTTGCCTTTGGAAAAGAGGAAGGAGGTTAATTAATATAATTCCATCTGAATGCTCAACACACATTTGCAATTGTTCTCTCACACAAAAACACCTTCTTTCTTGGATCTGGAATAAGTATTCTTAGATGAAATACTCTTTTTCCTTTCAGAGGCTTGGGTTTTGCTTTCATTTAACAGGCTACTGGAAGAAGACCAGCCTAACCTTCATAATGGGAGGTGTTTCACAGGCAATCATGCTTCAGCAAACCTCTTCCTGACATTGCCCCATTTTCTTTGCCCCAACAAAGTTGGAGCTAATATAAGTGCTTTTATATTACAGATACAAACAGAACTGGCTGCATGGAAATGCTGGCTCAGGCTCCGAACTTGGAAATGCTAGTTTGGGGCCATATCTCCCAGGATTCTTCCAACCGCCATAGCCATAGCCAGTGGCCACGATGAGTGAAATATATTATGTCCTATCTCCCCGAGGGGACTCAGGGCAGATTACAGTAGACATATACAGCAAACATTAAATGCAGTTATACAATTAACAAAGACAGACAGTACATAAACAGAGGTAAAGGCTTCCCATCTTTTCCCATCTCCGGCATCTAGAGGCTTTGCTCAACTCTGGCCATGGGGGGTGCTGTCGCTCCATCTTCCATGCCGAGGAGCTTTGTTATCTTTAGACGCTCTCCCAATCGAATTGTCAGCATGGACACCTTTTATTACCTCCTCGCCAAAGAAGTACCTATTTATCTACTCACATTGCTGTTTTCAAACTGCTAAGTTCCAGACAGTGGCCATAGATCAAATGTGAGATATATATATATATATATAATAGTGTGACAATGCTGGGTTCTCTTTCAATGTGCTCCAATACTATAGGCCAATGTTACTAACAAAAAGAAAAGGTGGGATTTGGAGACTGATATCTCCAATGAGTGATTGGTAGGCAGACCAACTGAAGTTCTTGAGAAGACTTTAAAGATAGTCTTCCTATTACCACTTGAACCTTTTTCACCGTGATAGTTGCCAACAGAGGCATGCTCCCAAGAATTTCCTACTTGTTCCCTGCTTCTATGTGACTTTTTTAAATAAGATGCACAGCTAAGCTACATATCGCCTTGGTTGTGTAGCTATGGTCTTGAAAGCAGCACATTTCTTCCCACAAACTGCCAGCACAGGGACTCCTGATCTGGATCCTGCCATGAGAGGGAGGGAGCTTTAAGATTTTGCCAGCTTGAGCCAAATAATCTCCTCCCTTTCCCTTGTCAGAAATCAACATTGCAAAGGCAGAAAGAGAAAAGATATATTGTTTTCAACTGAACCATTGCCCAACCTCAGGCCATTGCTGCAGAGCTGATAGGGACTTGGTATTCTGTGCTGATATATGTGTAGGAGCCCCCGGTGGCGCAATGACTTAAACCCTTGTGCTGGCAGGACTGCTGACCAAAAGGTCGGTGGTTCAAATCTGGGGAGTGGGGAGAGCTCCCATCTGTCAGCTTCAGCTTCTCATGTGGAGACATGAGAAGCCTCCCACTGGATGACAAAACATCAGGGCATCCCCTGGGCAACGTCCTTGCAGATGGCCAATTCTTTCACACTAGAAGTGACTTGCAGTTTCTCAAGTCACTCCTGACACACATACACACAAAATCTGTGTGTAAATTTGGAGGAAATAACTCTGTATTCAAGAGCAGAACTAATGTAACTGCCATAACATATTTTGGACACTAATTTGAGATTAAGTTGTAGACATCAGAAAGCTTTATTTATTTATTTTTTATTTATTTGCGGCATTTATATGTCGCCCTTCTCACCCCGAAGGGGACCCAGAGCGGCTTACAAGATACATATACATACAACATATTATATTATTCAGCATAGCACAATATCAGTATTATATATTACTATCTTGTACTATACCATTATATTGTAATATTATTAGTAATATTATATGTAATATAAAATATATAATTATAATATTGTATTATTAGTAGTAGTATTATATTGTCTGACATTATAGCATTACAAAGTTATATGTTACAGCAATACCTGCCTTTAAAAAAAGAAAACCCACTAGACACACTCCAAGTTGATCCATGTTTTTAACACAGCGTAGCACTATGATTATTTAGAAAAAAAACCAGCTCTCTCTATTATGTAATGGCTGCTTTTACTAAAAAATGCTGAGGCAAGGAGTCAATGTCTGTCAGAATTTCTCTGAGTTAAGCCTTCACCAAAACCGATTTCAAAGAAGGTATTTTGGTATAAGAATGGCAGGTGTTTAGCTTCTTCAAAGACTTACCATCTGCATCTACCTCGTTGATCATATCTTGTAGCTCTGCTTCTGTTGGGTTTTGACCCAGCGACCGCATGACAGTTCCAAGTTCTTTTGTCGTGATGGTGCCATCACCATCTTTGTCAAATAGAGAGAAGGCTTCCTTGAATTCTAAGGAGAATAGGTAAGGAGAATACTTATTATGAGGATAGTACTAACCAATAATCGTTTTGTGCAAATGATCATCTATCAATCAACAAATGAAGTCCATTTTCACCTCTTTATTGGTTTCTATGTGCAAATGAGATGCAACTGTAGTAAAGATCCACTTACCTGCACGCCGTATAAAACTATGTGTTTCTAATCTTACTCATCAGTATCAATTCACTTGTCCCATGGGATGCCATTATTATACTTGAGAAAATGACAACCAATGTGCCATGGATACTGTGCAGGATTTGGATTACAGGGTCTAAAGTTCAAGTTCTTTCCCCACCCCGGTCATGAACCTACGTTGCTTTCAGTCTTTCATTTCACATGTTTGTGTGTGTGTGACAATAACCCCATGTCTTCCACAGCACCGTGAAGAAAAGGGGAAATCTAACCCGAAATTGGGACTATACAGCCTTCCATGTTTTCTTGAACTGCAACTCCCAGGAACCCTGGTCACAATGTACTTGAAAGTACTTAATCCACAATGTCAGTAGCTTTGCAAAAGAGATTACTATCCTCCTTACACTGCCAAAAAGAGGATGCGTGTGAAACACAAGATTTAGTGAATTCACAACAGAATCACAGGCTCCTGGATTCACAGGTCACTCTTAGTCATAAGGTAACGGTAAAGGTTTTCCCCTGACATTAAGTCCAGTCGTGTCCAACTCTGGGGGTTGGTGCTCATCTCCATTTCTAAACCGAAGAGCCGGCGTTGTCCGTAGACACCTCCAAGGTCATGTGGCTGGCATGACTTCATGGAGCGCTGTTAGCTTCCCACATCTGCATGTTTTCAAACTGCTAGGTTGGCAGAAGCTGGAGCTAACAGTGGGAGCTCACCCTGCTCCCTAGATTCGAACTGGTGACCTTTCAGTCGCCAAGTTCAGCAGCTCAGCGCTTTAACTCACTGCGCCACCTGAGTCATAACAATATATTAATTATTTAGTAATTATTTAGTACTAATCTTACGATGGCAGAAAAACTCTTAATAAAATGTTAATAAGCACCTATGAATTAATGGTGGCAGCTCCAGCTCCCCATGCGGGGACATGAGAGAAGCCTCCCACAGGATGGTAAAAGCATCAAAACATCATGGTGTCCCTTGGGCAACGTCCTTGCAGACAGCCAGTTCTCTCACACCAGAAGCAACTTGCAGTTTCTCAAGTTGCTCCTGACATGAAAAAAATGTTCTAGCAAGGGATTATGTTCCCCTAGCACTGAATGTGTAACTCAGCTCAAAGACACAGCGACGTTAATCTGGAATATCAATAACACATGGATCTTATAGCACCTTAAAGAAAACCAAGCTGGTAGCATAAGCTTTCATAGATTGTTTCTTTGCCCCATTCACCTGAGGAAGTAGACTTAGCCTGTGAGAGCTTCGTTCTCTGAGTTAGTCTCTACGGTTCTGTAAAATCCCTTTGCATACTCATACTCATAAATATGCACTCCAGAAGGAGACTTTTGGAAGATGTCAACTTGGGGAGGGTGAAGCAGACCATAGGAATCTTAGTAATCTAAGTGTACAACAACAGTAGTACTTAGTATTTGCATAGACCTATCAAGTGTGGAAAGTGCTTCCTGCACATTCTCAAGTTGCAATGGTTGTAGCAGCCCCACAAAGTAAGTCAGTAATATTATCCCCCATGTTGGGAATTGGAGCATTGAGAGACAAGGCTGAATGAGGGCCACCTACTGAGTTCAAGGCAGAAATTAAATTTGAACTGGGAATTGCATGATTCATAGCTATTCTGGCCACCATACTGCATCAGCTCTGCAGCACTGCTGGGAGGATGAAATGGACATGAAGAGGACCACATACACAGCCCTCAACTCCTTGGAGGATGGGAAAGATAAAAATTGTTAATAGAGTTGTAATTCTGGTAAAGAAGTGGAAGACATCATTAAGCCTGCTCTGGCCACCTTCATTCTAATCAGTGCAGCTGCTTGAGAGTGTCCAATATTCACAAATGATCAAGCAGTGGTTCCCAACTTTTGGGCCTCCAGGTGTTTTGGACTTCAACTCCCACGATTCTTAATAGCTGGTAAGATGACTGGGATTTCGGAGAGTTGAAGTCCAAAACACCTGGAAGTCCAAAGGTTGGGAACCACTGACAGAGACTAGGACCAGAGCAACTGATTCCAACGCCAAGAAAAGCGATTCCTCCTGAATATTAGGAAGAACTTCCCACAGTAAAACGTTGCCTTCAAATATGGTGGAATATCATTCTCTGAACCCCTATACAGTTCTGGCCCAGCTTATCTGTCCGAATGTATCTCCCCCCCTACGTCCCATCCCAAAACTTATGATCTTCTGGGGAGGCCCTGCTCTCGATCCCACCTTCATCGCAAATGCTCTTGGTGGGGACGAGGGACAGGGCCTTCTCAGTGGTGGCCCCCCACCTGTGGAACTCGCTCCCCAGTGAAATTAGGTCAACAGCTTCACTCCTTTCCTTCAGGAAAAAGTTGAAGACGTGGCTATGGGATCAGGCATTCGGATAGCAGGCTGACAATAAAAATGATGACAATGCTATGGAAAATGAACTATGGACAGGCTTCGGATTAAGTTGTTGATCGTAGAACTCGGACTTGACATGCTAACTAATTTAATTTGCACTATTTCAAATGGTTTTTAATCTAATTTTTAATGTTTTACTTATTATGTAATTGTTGTTTTATCTGTTGTATATGTGGGGCATCAAATTGTTGCCAGCTGTAAGCTGCCCTGAGTCCCCCTTCGGGGGTAGAGAAGGGTGGGGGTACAAATATTTGAAATAAATAAATAATTGAAATAATTAAACATAGACTGGGTGGCCATCTGTTAGGAGTGCTATGATTCTGTTAGGAGTGCTATGATTCTGTGTTCTTACACAGCGGGGGATTGGACTAGATGGCCCTGATGGGTTTCTTCCAACGTTATGGTTCTATGAAGGATGGAGAAAATGTGATCTTGCCATTAGACAGTAATTACCATCATGTCTAATTACATTTTTATATAGAACTCCATTCCTACAAAAACTCTGCAATGCTCAAATGGTGATGACGGTGGAGAAAATGTTTAGGGACAGCACTGATTTATCATTCTCCAGTCCATGGTTGAGGAGGACATCTGAATGCTGGCAATGTCAAATACTGAATTGCTTCCTATAGGCGTATGCACATACAGTGACATCACTGCAGGCTCTAGGAGTGAGCTGTGACCGTAAAGAGTCATGCTGGGTCCAGCCAAGGGCCTATCTAATCTCATCCTATATTCCGCTCACATAGTGACCCATCAGTTGCCCATGGGATGCCCATCAGCAGGACACGAGTACAACTGCACTCTCCACCTCATGCTCCTCAGCAACTGATACCCAGAGTCATACTGTCTTTAAAACTGGATGTGACATACAGCCATCCATACTAGTAGCCATGAATATACCCTTTTAAGAGGAAGTGTTAAAATCCTATTGTGGCAGTGAGCTCCACAGTTTGACAATAAAATGAGTGAAGAAGCAAGTACACGTTGTATGAAGAAATCCAAGGGTGAATCTGCACTGTAGATTAATGCATATCTATATCACTTTAATTGCCACAGCTCAATGCTATGGAGCCATGGAGCTTTGTGGTTCTGCAATCTTTAGCCTTCTCTTCTAAAGAATGCTGATGCCATACCAAACTACAACTCCCAGGATTCCATAGTATTGAGACAAGGCCATTAAAGTGGTGTCAAATTGCATCAATTCTACAATCTTGTCATCCTCCATTTCACCTTGGTAATCCACTAAATGAGACTCATCTGCTTCAGTAAATTTGTGCTTTAGTGTGTCTTGTAGCTGTGTGAAGACTTCACTAATTTCGGGGTTTTTTCCCCATTTAAATGCTGAAGCAAGATATAAACTTGCATGTCATGGAGAAACGGTGGGTGTGCACAGCATCAGGCAGTCCTTCCTTTTGGAAAAGTATTCAAATATGTAATCCTATCCATTTTTGTTGAGAAGCATGTCTAATGGAGCTTACTTCCAGGTGAAATGGGCACTGGCCTGTGGCTTTAATCTTCAATCAAAGGATCGGGATTGGTGTCCTTGCAGGAGCTAAACAAAGTCATCTACTCCAGCATTTCCAGATATACCATTATCCTTGCTATCATTACTATGTATATTGTATTTTTGTTGTAAACTGCCTTGAGTCCCTTTTGGGAGAGGGGCAGAATGCAAATAAAGTTATCATCATCATTATTATTTGAGACATAACAAGATTAGTACACAGCAAACAAGATCACTGAGCCAGCTTTTGTATTGGATCACACATTGGACACTTCCCAAGTGTCTAGGACTGTGTGATGTATCGGTAAGTAATGTGTGCAGATCCGAGTAGGGTGGACTTTTGCAGATGATAATTTTGTCAGAGCCGATTGTTTTTAAGTGCAACCCAAGGTCTTTAGGTACTGCACCCAGTGTGCCGATCACCACTGGGACCAACTTTGCTAGCTTGCAAATAATAATAATAATAATAATAATTATTATTATTATTATTATTATTATTATTTATCCTTGATCTCAAACATGGATTTCATTAGTAACAATGCTTTAGTAGATTATTATTGGCACACATGCTCACACTTTTAGGAAATATATGAACTGCAAAATTGGAAGTGATTTAAAAGCGTATTTTCCTGTTCATTGAACACAATCCTGCCCGCTCTGATAGGAAAGCAAAGGTTTGAGAAACAGCCAAGTGATGGCAGTCACCAAGAATGTTCTGCAATATTTTTGTATTCAGAATAGGTTGCCAGGCCAACAGAAACCATCTCCCTCCAATTAGGATACTTACCAGCAATCTGTTCTTCGGTCAGCTGATCGGCCTATGTAAAGAATAGAAAAGTATTTCAGAACATTGTTTACCTGTAGCCCTGTTAAACCAGAAGATGCAACTGCAACTTGGAGGCAAGGTGACATAATTTTATGCTAAAAGTTTGGCACATCCAGAAGCAACTGGCAAGGGATTGTTTCTCCGTCCACTAAGGGGAAAACAAACCGGATTGAGATGGCACAGCAGAACGAAGAACACAAAGTGTCCAGCCAGGATGCTAGCTTGCCAGGCAAGCAAGGCCCAGTACAATTGATGATCAAAGAACAGATTCTCCTCTTTCTGAGTTGTTTCATGCCAAGGTTTCATTGCAGCCAAGAGGCTGCCAGTCCTAACACTATGCAACTATTGGCACAAGAACAAGTCAGCAAGATGCAGTCTTTGTAAGCAAGCAATGACAAACCATTAAGGGATTTCCCACTTTAAGATGGCCAACACACAATGGTAGGAGTTATTCAGCCCCGTGTTTACCATTTAAAAATGTGTGTCCTGCTTTCTAGTCACATGTCATTTTTAGGGCAGCTGGAGCCGTCACTAAAACTTACCAATACTGCCTTTTTACAATTAATCACGCTCAGTTGCCTCCTTGTTCAATAAACCCACTATTAAAACAGAACAACACAAAAACAGAAAACAATTGTACTTATGCTCACACTGACCTACTAAGGACATGTGATTGGACCAATATTGAAAATGTCAAGTCCCATCAATGTCAGTGGGAGAGAGGCACACATGTACTTAAAACAGCTGGGGAGGCCACAGTGCTTTTTTAGGAACTGCTGTAAACTGGGAGATTTAAGTCGCATCTGAACCAATCTTATAGTTTTAAGTATTTTCCTCCCCTAGAATAGTTGGCTGACACAGCCAGGGTCAAATTCTATTACCCATTTCCCTTTAAAACAGTGGTTCTCAACCTTCCTAATGCTGCAACCCCTTAATACAGTTTCTCATGCTGTGATGACCCCCAACCATAAAATTATTTTGTTGCTACTTCATAACTGTAATTTTGCTACTGTAATGAATGGTAATGTAAATATATGATATGCAGGATGTATTTTCATTCACTAGACCAAATTTGGCACAAATACCCAATACACCCAAATTTGAATACTGGTGGGGGTGGAGGGGTTTTATCATTTGGGAGTTGTAATTGCTGGGATTTATAGTTAACTTACAATCAAAGAGCACTCTGAACTCCACCAACGATGGAATTGAACCAAACTTGGCACACAGAACTCCCATGACCAACTGAAAATACTGGAAGGGGTTGGTGGGCATTGACCTTGAGTTTTGGAGTTGTAGTTCCCCTACATCCAGAGATCACTATGGACTCAAACAATGATGGATCTGGACCAAATTTGGCACAAATACTCAATATGCCCAAATATGAAAACTGATGGAGTTTGGGGAAAATAGACTTGACTTTTGGGAGTTGTAGTTGTTGGGATTTACAGTTCACCTACAATCAAAGAGCATTCTGAATCCCAGTGTTAGAATAGGGCCAAACCTCCCAAACAAAACCCCCATGACCAACAGAATATACTGTGTTTTTGAATGGTCCTTGGCGACACCTCTGACACCCCCTTGCAACCCTCCCCAGGGATCCCGGCACCCAGGTTGTGAAACACTGCTTTGAAACATAAATTCTAGAGGAGCAAAACATATTTCAAATACAATCAGCCAAAGAGTCATTGTGAGGTTTGATTGACTGACAGATGCATCACAGCTTCGCCGCAGTTAGAAAAGCCTCTGTTGGCAACGGCCAACTTGCCAATGCAGTGCCTTGCCAGTGGATTAGGGGCATCTCAAAGCAGGCTTTTCATAGGGGGGAAAGAAAGAATCCATAGCATTTGTTGTTGGCTCCAGACGTGAAACCCTGTCCTGTGTCCTCCCAGAAACCAGCTGCTGGATTTCCCTTCAGTGAAGCAAGTTGACATAGCAATTTACATAACATATCAGAGCAATGCAGAACAGGAAACAGGGACCACGCCTTGACAGAAAGAATAATGCAAATTGACAGAACCGGAGTGTAGGAAGTCCTCTTGTGCGAGATTGGCGAGATAAGAATCCAGCATGTTGCTGCTAAAGCAGCATTTTTTTTCCTCCAGTCATGGCTCTCTTCAAAAGGGTCACAATACAGCTCCAATCATCCCCAGCCAGCAGAGTTGTAGTGTTACCCTCTGGACAACACCCCAGTTGGGACAAACTGCTAGGCAGCATCTGGTCTGCCATGCTATGCAGCACATGCAAAATTGCATCACTTGGGCGACCAGGTGAATCAGGCACCCCACCCTTGCCAAGTCATTGGGAGCTGGGCTGGAGGAAGTTGCATCAGATGATGTCACCTTTCCCAACAGGATGAAGGAGAAAGCAGAGAAACACAATGAATGGCCCATAATCATATTTGGGCATCTGCAAGTGGAGCTTTATTCTCTCTCTGCTATGGGAAAGGGAAACGGAGACTTCCTCCCCTCTCAACCTCACACTTTTGGATTTCCTAGTATTGCCACAGACATCTGGTGCCCATTGTGGGGTGGAAACTGGATGAAAGCAAAAGACCACCTAAAACCAATTCCAATAGATGCTCTGGAAGGGAAAGGGATTGGTCATCTTTGGGTACCGAGCGATCCAAGGTGTATACAAGTGCCACTTTGGGGGAAAAAAAAGAAGACAAATTTGTCTTGTCAAAGGCTTTCATGGCCGGAATCACTGGGTTGTTGTGTGTTTTCCAGGCTGTGTGGCCATGTACCAGAAGCATTCTCTCCTTATGTTTCACCTGTATCTATGGGAGGCATTCTCAGAGGTTGTGAGGTCACAACCTCTGAGGATGCCTTCCATAGATGCAGGCAAAACATCATGGCCATATAGCCCAGAAAACACACATCCCAAAGACAAATTTAGTTAAAATAGCCCAATTCTGCATTTTAATCATAGCCTTGTTTTTGAAATTGACCGAAGCCCATTGTTTTTCAACCCATACATTTTGAACATCAAGCTTACAACCAAAGCTTGCATCACCCGAATGCATACACTCCTTCCAAGCCTGGCATAGCAGTGGATTTTCTGAGGCATTCAGGCTTGTCTGGGGCTTCTAGGAAACAAGGTGCCACTTCCTATTAGAAGCACGTCAGTTTTTCATCACCCTCTGCTCTCAAGGGCCTCTCGGGGTTAGGAGGATGGAGGCTCAAGAGGAAGAGGAGACATGATGTAATGCAGCCCTGAAAGGGGTTTTCTTCCATCCATGCCTCTTTGGCGCTGCTGGGTTTGAGGGGCTTGAGGAAGCAGGGGGTGGGGCGGAGGAGGAGGAAGGAGGAGGAGAACAGCCGCAGAGGGGCCCCCTCCTCTCCAACCCTGCGCAGTGCAGCTGGCAGAGGGACGGGCAGGGTTTCCATCATCTTCTTGACACCCTCCAAACCCAGAGCTGCCCTCTTTTTGCAGCCAGCTTTGGTCTTCGCCTCTCACCACATTCCCTCCCTTCCCATGGAAGAGATACAGCCTCTGAAGCTGTCAACACCATCAACACCCTTTCTAAAATACTCGAATCTTCGGAGTCTTTTTGACAATCCTCCACAACCAGTTACGCCACACAGCCGGGAGCCACACTTGCTTGCTTGCTCCCTCCTCCTATGCGGCATCCTCCACAGGGGCTGGACTACAACACCTATAATCCCTAACCAGAGACCTTTTGCCTCCTGTTTTTGGTTCCCTGGAAGGGAACAGAAGTCTCCTTATGGAGAGAAAAAGTGGGGTACAAATGAACATAATAATAATAATAATAACAACAACAACAACAACAACATTAAAACAGAAAATAATCCACATTTTCTCCATCAGCAGCATTATTATATTTATTGGAGTCCTGTTTTTTCCTCTCTTAAACAGAGACTCAAAGCACATCCCAACTAGTTTCCAAAAGACCTCACAACCTCTGAGGATGGGTGCCATAGATGCAGGCGAAACATCAGGAGATAATGCTTCTGGAACATGGCCATACAGCCCAGAAAACTCACAACCACCCTTACTCCTATTGAGTGGAATAGATGCTTTTTTTTTTAATTCATTGCATTAGTTTGCATCTGTTTATTTCATTTTCTGTTATTTGATGTATTTTATTTTGATGTTATTATTTGCTGTTTGTATTTTATTTTGTTGTATTGTAATTCTGGGCTGGGCCTCACGTTAGCTGCCCAAGTCCCTTTGGGGAGACGGTGGCGGGGTATAAATAAAGATTATTATTATTATTATTATTAAGTTGCACTTTTTCGTTAAAACAGAAAAGGGTCATCATGGGAAGGGTGGAATAATCTGTAGACATAATGTGTATCAAAGTGTCCTCGAAGGCTTTCATGGCTGGCATCACTGGGGTGCTGTGAGTTTTCCGGGCTGCATGGCCATGTTCCAGAAGCATTCTCTCCTGATGTTTCACCCACATGTATGGGAGGCATCCTCACAACCTCTGAGGATGCCTGCCATTGATGTGTGTGAAATGTCAGGAGAGAATGCTTCTGGACCATGGCCATACAGCCTGGAAAATTCACAGCAACCCAAAATGTGCATCCATTGAGGTGTTCCACGGGAGGAAGAAGCATGCTTTCAAAGACACACAGATATGGAGGGCCTGTTATGCATTATTATTATTCTGTGTATAATAATAATAACAACCCTGCCTTTTCTCTCCACAAAGGAGACTTAACGTGAGTGCCATCTGCCCACTCCCAGCTTCCCAGTCCCCTTCCATCCCCATCCAACATGTCTTATTAATATCCCAACTCCAGGCAGAGCTAGGAAGCCCCTCCCGAAGGAAGAAAGGGAGGAGAGGGGGCGGGAGGCAATCTGGGGCATCCAAATCCTCCGTTTTGGGGTCATAGAAATGGGTCCCTCCGCGGCCAGAAGGCGCTCTTTCTGTCCCGAAGCCCTGGCCAGAAGCCTTGCTCCCAAGGTCAGGTCCAAGGATGCCTCCTGATGCTGATGCTGCTGCTCCCTTTGGACTCTGGAGCATCCCCGCCCGAAGCCCCAGAGGCGGGAGAGAGGAGGCCAGCAAGGCTCCAAAAAGGCGGTGGCGCTTTCCCCAGGAAGCCAAAGGGACACTCTACCCAGCCTCAAAGGGGGGGGGGGGTGTCCAAAGGAGGGCTTGCGAGGAAAAGGATGACCCTCCCCTCTGCCTTTTCCCTCCTCTGATCAGTTCGGGCCATTTCTCTCAAAGCCTTGGCGACTGCAAGAGGAAACCCGGCCCGAAGCGGCCAAAGTAAAGCAAACCGTCGCCCGAAAAGGGAAGGAAGGAAGCCACAAAACGAGCCGTGCAGCCACCAAAAAGAGCTGCAAAGGAAACCTTTGGAAAGAGCAAAAGAGGCGACCATACATGAAGCACCAGCACAATTAAGAAAGCCCTTGGAAAGAGTAAAGGGGGCGACCATATATGAAGCAATAGCACAATTAAAGAAGCCCTTGGAAAGAGTATATGATGCACCAGCACAATTAAGGAAGCCACTGGCAAGAGCAAAGGGGGCGACCATACATGAAGCACCAGCACATTTAAGGAAGCCCTTGGAAAGAGCAAAAGAGGCGACCATACATGAAGCACCAGCACATTTAAGGAAGCCCTTGGAAAGAGCAAAAAAATGCGACCATCCATTAAGAACTAGCACAATTAAGGAAGCCCTTGGGAACAGCAAAGGGGGCGACCATATATGAAGCACCACCACAATTAGGGAAGCCCTTGGAAAGAGCAAAAGAGGCGACCATACATGAAGCACCAGCACAATTAAGAAAGCCTTTGGAAAGAGTAAAGGGGGCGACCATATATGAAGCACCAGCATAATTAGGGAAGCCTTTGGAAAGAGCAAAAGAGGCGACCATATATGAAGCATCAGCACAATTAAGGAAGCCCTTGGAAAGAGCAAAAGAGGCGACCATACATGAAGCACTAGCACAATCATGGGCGTCCAAGCAAACCCCTGGAAATAACACCCCCGAAAGGAAAGGAAACCCCCTAAAAAGGGCAAGACATGAAGCCGCGGCACAAGCAAGAGAGCTCCTCTTGGAAAGGAAGACATGAAGCCGAGGAAGCCCTTGCAAACAGAGCCTCCGAAGGGAAAGGCAACCAGAAGTCCAGAGGAAGCAGGAGCACCAGAGCCAGAGCTCTTCTCAGCACCTCCAAAAGGGAACCACAAAGAAGCAGCACTCCCTCCGATGGGAAAGGAGCCCCGACAAAGCCCATCAGGGGACCAGCAAGGGCTCCAAAGCAAGCCCTTGCCAAGCCAACCCCAGACAAAGCAATGACCGCTACCTACCATGGCGACGGGGGGCTGCGGGCGAGAGGCGGAGGGGCAGAAGGTAGAAGGCAGGTAGTGGTGGTGGTGGCGGCGGCGGCGGCTCCCGGCTCTGTCTGGCTGCTCGCCTCGTCGCCCAAAAGCGGCTGTCGAGGCGTGAGGCTGCGCGGGGCGGTTTTATAGGGCGCGGCGTATCCCTCCGCCGGAGCAGCGCCCGCCTGCCTGCCTGCCTGCCGCTCCCCCCTCTCACTCTCTCTCTCACTCTCTCTCTCTCCCCTCCCCGGACCCAGGCATCTGGCGGCAGAGGGACTGCAGGAGGCAAAGACCCGCCCCCTCCCCAACCCAGCTGGCCTGCGGAGGAAAGCCTTGGCGGAACTGGAAGGCATCGCGACGGCCATCCAGTCCAACCCTGGTTTGCACCGCAGGAACACAACCAAAGCACTCCCCACAGAGGGCCAGCCATTATCTGTTTGCAAATCTCCAGGGAGCAGAGAGTGAGCTCTCTCTCAGGCTTGAATGATAGAATCATAGAGTTGGAAGAGACCTCATGGGCCATCCAGTCCAACCCCCTGCCAAGAAGCAGGACAATTGCATTCAAAGCACCCCCGACAGATGCCTCTGTTTAAAAGCCTCCAAAGAAGGAGCCTCCACCACACTCTGGGGCAGAGAGTTCCACTGTTGAACAACTCTCACAGTCTGGAAATAAGGTTGAACACTGTGAAAGCCATCCCCTACATGGCTACCAGCCTCCTCCCAGTAGACTCAAATCAAGGAAAGGCTTTATAAGAACTACCACTCCCCTTGGCGCCCCCCCCCCAGCAACAGCAAGGGTATCCCTCTGGGCAGCTAAACCAGGAAATCCCAACTGGATGGCCCCCCACGAGGGTCTTCTTCAAGGGGCAAACCAAGAATGGGCAACTTGGAAGTCCCTGAACAGACTCAGAAATGGAGTGGGCAGATCAGAAGACATCCTGGCAAAATGGCACTACTTAGAAGAATTCACCTTGTGCGACTGTGGAGCAGAACAAACAGTTCTGCACCTGTATGCTTGTCCACTATGCCCTGCCTCATGTACAGAGGAAGAATTGTTGGAGGCTACAGACAATGCCATTGCTGTTGCCCGTTTTTGGTCAAAAGATATTTAGCCACCTGCACTCCTTCTATTTTTATCGGTTTTATACTAATTTATGCAGTGTTTTTGATACAAAAGAAATAAATAATACCCAGGAACAACCAAAGGGTTCCCCCCCCCCTCTGGCAAGAGATGAGGAGGGATGATGGAAATTGATGGATGATGGAAGTATGGCAGAGTCATACCTTCATCGTACTTACTTACTTACGCGATCCCTCGTAGCCTGAGGATGATGGTCCTCCAAGTCCAGTGTCTCAGTGGTGGGTCCATGGGTGGCTGTGGAGCCCTTTTCTTGATCCACATGTTCTCCTGCAGTGAGTACATTGGTTTCCACGTGAAAGGTGGTCCAGGTCAGGGTTGGCTTGATACACCTTCCTCTTGGCATGTTTCTCCCTTTTGCCCTCCTTTCCTGCCTCTTCAAATTCTGCATCACTGCTGGTTCCAGCTGACCTCCCGTTAGAGTGCTCCAAGGCCAGGGCTTCCCATTTCTCGGTGTCTATGCCACAGTTTTAAGGATTGGCTTTAAGCCTGTCTTTAAATCTCTCTTCCTGTTCATCAACATTACTTTTCCTGTTCTTGAGTTGGGAGTATAGTAACTGCTTTGGGGGATGATGATCGGGCACCATTATGTTTCACCACTGAAACATATTTGGAAGAGACCCCAAAGGCCATCCAGTCCAATCCCCTTCTGCCATGCAGGACTGCACAATCAAAGCACTCGCGTCCAGAAAAGGAGACTCCACCAGACTCCCAGGCAGCATATATTCCACTGCTGGACAGCTCTTTCAGTCAGGAAGTTCTTCCTAATGTTTAAATCAGTGGCTCCCAACCTTTTTTTGACCAGGGACCACTTTGACCATGGACCACTCTCCAACATTAGTACCAAAAGGGTTACGAATCAGTTTTTGGTCAACTTTAGATTTGGTTTGGTTATCTGGAGTGCTGATTCAGAAAATGTATTTATTTAAAGCATTTATATTCTGCCATTCTCGGGGCTCATAAAGGGACTCAGGGTGGAGCACAACATATCTATGGCAAACAGTCAATGGCAGAACATGGATATGCACAAACACTAAAATCAGTTATCTCCATTTAAAATCAATTGTTTAAAACCATCTCAGATCAGCCGTACCAGATCTGGTCAGCAGGATAGAGTTTCCTATCGTTGCGTTATTGCACTGTCCCAAAGGTTTGCTTCCAAAGCCAAGTTTATACCATCTTCTGAAAGATAGGAGGGAGGGTGCTGATCTAATCTCACCTGGGAGAGAGTTCCATAGCCGAGGGGCCACCACTGAGAAGGCCCTGTCCATCGACCCAGCCAATCACATCTCTGGCGGGACCAAGAGCAGGGCCTTCCCAGAAGAGCTTAATCTCCACTGTGGTTCATAGAGGGTGATGCTTTTGGACAGGTAAACTGGGCCAGGGCCCTTTAGGGCTCTATAGGCCTAAGCCAGCCATTTTAATTGTGCCCGGTAGTGAACTGCAAGCCAGTGGAGCTGACGCAACATGGGAGTTGCAGAGAAAGAAGCGATTTTACTGTGTGGACCATAGAATCATAGAGTTGGAAGAGACCTCATGGGCCATCCAGTCCAACCCCATTCTGCCAAGAAGCAGGACAATCACATTCAAAGCACCCCCAGCAGATGGCCATCCAGCCTCTGTTTAAAAGCCTCCATAGAAGGAGCCTCCACCACACTTCGGGGTAGAGAATTCCACTGCTGAACAGCTCTCACAGTCAGGAAGTTCTTCCTAATGTTCAGGTGAAATCTCCTTTCCTGTAGGATGATTACATGCGAAGTCCCAGAGCCGGTAGGAGGCCTGGATGGTTTTTACATGCACCACATTTAAAAACAAATTAGTTCCAAGATGTGCAGAATCTCCATCTTCACAGACATGGAGGAGTTGTGTTATTTCTCACCCCCACCCCACAATGCACCCATCCTTGATTTGGTTTTGCCATGCAGTGTGGTTGTATTTAGGCATGATGATGGCATGACAGGTTCTCTTTCGGAGTATCGCCTAACTCTGCTTATTCTAGTTTAAAGCCCTTCATGTGCATTCCTTCACATATTCATCTCAGCACTGCACTGTCAAGCTGCCTCCATAATATGTTAAGTAGTCAGTATAGATGTCCCCATAGGGTTTTCTTGGCAAGGTTTGTTCCTTGGGGAAGACATACTCTCTCAATCTCAAAGATCTCCCAATGGGTTTCCATGGCCAAGAAGGGATTCAAATCCTGGTCTCCAAATTCATAGTCCAAACTTCAAACAAATAATATGTTTGCCCCAGTGGCATAGTGGGTTAAACTGCTGAGCTGCTGAACTTGCTTACTGAAAAGTCATAGGTTCAAATCCGTGGCGCGTTGTAAGCTCCTGCTGTTAGACTCAGCTTCTGCCAACCTAGCAGTTCGAAAACATGCAAATGTGAGTAGAGCAATAGGTACCGCTCTGGCGGAAAGGTAACGGCGCTCCATGCAGTCATGCTAGCCACATGAACTTGGAGGTGTCAATGGGCAACGCCGGCTCTTCAGCTTAGAAATGGAGATGAGCACCACCCCCCAGAGTTGGACATGACTGGACTTAATGTCAGAGGAAAACCTTTACCCTTACCTAATAACACTTGAAAGCTGCATTGGGACTTGTTTCTGAAGAAGATTGAAAATCGACAGGCCTCAATGTGTCAGTACTGGCATATGAATAGGACAAAACTTGCATACTTCACATAAGTTGTACATTATCACTATATAGGAGCCCCTGGTGGCGCAGTGGGTTAAACCCTGTGCCGGCAGGACTGAAGACCGACAGGTCGCAGGTTCGAATCCAGCTCTATCAGCTCCAGCTCCTCATGCGGGAACATGAGAGAAGCCTCCCACAGGGATGATAAAAGCATCAATTCATCTGGGCGTCCCCTGGGCAACGTCCTTGCAGATGGCCAATTCTCTCGCACCAGAAGCGACTTTCAGTTTCTCAAATCGCTCCTGACACAACCAAAAAGAAATCACTATATAAATGTCTTTCCCACAATTAGACCTCCTTCCCTTCTTTTTGACATGGTAACTGATAAGCAAAGGAGGATGATAGCCTGTATGTATTTGCCCTGGAGCAGGAGGTTGAACATATATTTGCATACAGTCAAGAATACAATTTAAATTGCAAATCCACTTCTGTGAATAGGAGTCCCAGTATTTATTCCTGCACAGTATGTTTTGTGCTGCAGGGCAAGCGGCAGGATTAGTGAGACCATTTTAATTGGAAAAATGGTGCAGGAGAAAGATTCCCCATCACCACTGTCAAAGCTGGATTAAGGCAGAGGGGCTCTGGAGCAGTTGCAGAAACAGGCTCACCTCTGTATTTGTACCTGAGCTGTTTGAGGGAACAATGGCCCAGAAATGAAAGGCGCAGCTTCATTTCTAAGTATCAGAGGTAAAGTCCCTGCACGGATTGGTCTCAGCGTCCTAAACTAATTGTGAATTTACAGTTACGGTTGCACTCCAGGCCTGGAAACGCCTATGACCACCACACCACAGAGGAGTCCAGGAATATAAGTAAACAGTTTATTGTAAAACATATTAAAAGTATATGAAAATTAGCAATAAGAAAGGAAGATATGTAATCCAAAAAGGTTTAGTGGTAGGTGATAACCAGACAATAATCCAAATATCTCATAAAGTTCCAGAGGTGACAAAGTCCAAGAACAGCCAGAAATTACAGCGTAAGTCCACAACCCAGAAGGTATAACTAGTAAAACTTGAACAGGAGTACATGAACAGGAACATAGAAAACTTCCAGGATATAGAAAATCCAAAATCAAAGCTTAACTTGAACCAGGAAAAAGAGACCTCAGGCTTCTCACTCTAATGGAGCATTGTCTGAACTGGCTTTAAGGTAAACAACTTGTTGTCTAATAGACACCCATGACATCTTTCTGTTTCCCATGAATTTCCTTCACAACTTTCCCACATAATCTTTCTGAACGACACAATCTATTTTTGGCTCCGATTTGTAAATGAAGACTTTTGTTGATCTCCATAGCTACAGGTGGGTTCTCATGGGAACTCTCCTTATCACTCATCTCTTCACTCGATTCCTTATCTGCTGTTGCTACTTCTGACTCTCCTGAATGCCCTTGAGACCCTGCACTTTCTGAGACAGAGAGACCCAGCATTTCCCAGACTTGAATTTCCCAGACTTGAGAGCCCATCACTTTGTGCCACAGGAAAACTCACAATCCTCTCTAAATCATCAGTTAAACCATCAGCCTCTGATTGATCTACAACAGTTACCAAAGGACAACTTAACACAACATGCATACAATTGGACACATCATGTGCAGTTGGAAAACAGAATCATAGAATCACATACAAGAGAGGATTACAATGGCCATCTAGTCCATCCCCATACAATAAAGGAAAACTCATACTCTATAGCCATCCAACCTCCATGTAAAAGAGAGAGAGTCCACCACCATCCAAGGCAATATATTCAACCAACTCTTACGGCCAAACAGTTCTTCCTAAAGTCTAGGTAGATTCTCTTTTCTAGTAAATTAAATCTACTAGTTTGTGTTCTAGCTTGCCCCATCTTCTACATTAATTCTATCTGAACCATCAAAATCTTCTCTTTTTCAAGTTAAACATACCCATCTGTTCTTTGCCTTTTAAGACTGTTGAGAAACTTCAGCTAGTCCAACGTGCAGCAGCCAGGTTACTAACTAGAGCAACATACAGGGAGCACATGCACACACCTGTTGTGCCAGCTTCACTGGCTGCCAGTCCACTTCTGAGCACAATTCAAAGTGCTGGTCTTGACCTATAAAGCCCTATATGGTTTCGGCCCAGCTTACCTGTCCAAACGTATCTCCCTCTATATCCCACCTTGTAGCTTAAGATCATCCAGGGAGGCCCTGCTCTTGCTCCTGCCAGCCTTGCAAGTGCACTTGGCGAGGACGAGGGACAGGGCCTTCCCAGCAGTGGCCCCACGCCTGTGGAACTCACTCCCCAGCGAGATCAGGTCGGCTTCTTATTTATTTATTTATTTATTTATTTATTTACCTTACTTATATACCGCTGATCTCAGCCCGAAGGCGACTCACAGCGGTTCACAACAATAAGAGAAAGCAGAATTCAATGTTACAGTATAAAAACAGTTACCAACCTTTTAGGAAGAAGGTTAAATCAGGGCTCTGGGACCAGGCCTTTGGACAACAAGCATGACAGCACTTTGGATGTTGAACCAGACTGAAATTGGTTATATGGTTGATGACAATGTTTTTAATGCGTTTTTAACTTAATGTTTTATTTACTGTTTCAAACTGTTGCTATTTGTGTTTATATTTGTATTATTTTGAGGCTTCGAATTGTGGCCAGTTTGTAAGCCGCCCTGAGTCCCCCGTTGGGGGTTGAGAAGTGTGGAAATAATAAATAAATAAACTTGCCTTTTCCCATCTTGTTTGCCCTCCTCCGAACACATTCCAACTTCTCCATATCCTTCTTGAATGGCAGTGCCCAGCAGTGGATTCCATAATTACAAATGAGGCCTGACTAAAGCAAAATAGATTGGCAGTACCACTTACCTTGATCTGGACATTATGTATCTGTTGATGTAACCTTGAATTGCAAAATGGCTTTTTTTTTGCCAACCACATAAGATGAACAAAGAAATAGGGTTTATTAAGCACCTTAGTGTTTACTAAGCACTTAAATAACAGTATTTTTCTTTCAGGCAATCTTAGTAAAAACAGGAGAAACCAATTTTTGGAGAGGTATCAGCTTTGGCAGCACAAATTGATGAGGCAGCAGGAATGGTTCTTGTGTTGGTACAAGTGCCACTGAGTTTGGATTTACATTAGTGCATGAGCCATTTGAATGTCCTGTTTGTTAATGAATTAAGGCAGATTCAAGTGAATTACTGCTGTATAGTATACACTATATAGTGTCTAATCAGTAAGAGCTATTGATTCTTGGGGAGAAACTAACACTGATGTATAGTATTAATAAAAGCATGATTTGCATTTGGTGGATTTTTTTAAAGTATTGGTGAATCAGTATAGCTGCAATATCTATTTGCTTTTTTATTAAGCCCCTGCCAGGATTATAGCTTTCATTCATTCTCTCTTTTAGAAGAATCTGGGAAAACTTTGAGGCAGTTACTTTTTTGCAGTTTATTATATATATATTTATTTATTTATGACATTTATAGCCCGCCTTTCTCAACCATACAGTGACTCAAGGCAGGTTACAGATTGGCATGAGTCAATGCCATACATTCATAAAAGTGCGATTAAAAACAGTCAACATAACAATATAAAAACATATATAAAAACCATTAAAACATGTAGTCACTGATGACATCTTGTTAAAATCGTTTTCCAGTAACATCGTCTGGCCATTCCATGTCCATCATTCAAAGTTTAATGTTATCTATTCTGCTGCATTCTCAAAAGCTTGCTCAAAGAGCCAAATTTTTACCTTTTTTCAGAAAGTCAGAAGGGAGGGGGATGATCTAATATCCCTGGGAAGGGAGTTTCATAGATGGGGGGCCACCACTGAGAAGGCCCTGTCCCTCATCCCCGCCAATCGCGCTTGCGATGCAGGTGGGATCGAGAGCAGGGCCTCCTCCACCGATCTTAAGCTCTTAAATTGTTCATAAGGAAAGATATGTTCAGACAGGTAAGCTGGGCCAGAACTGTTTAGGGCTTTATAGGCTAAAGCCAGCACTTTGAATTGTGCCCAGTAGCAAATTGGCAGCCAGTGGAGCTGACGCAACAGAGGAGTAGTATGCTCCCTAAGCACTACCCCCATTAGTAACCTGGCCGCCGCCCATTGGACCATTTGAAGCTTCCGAACTGTCTTCAAAGGCAACCCCACGTAGAGCGCATTGCAGTAGGCTATATGGGATGTAACCAAAGCGTGGATCACCATGGCCAAGTCAGACTTCCCAAGGTACTAGCACAGCTGTGCACAAGTTAGATATTTTCTGATCTCATCTGATCTTTGAGCACCAGATTTAGTTATGTCCTCTATTGTTTTGCACACCTGGGGGCATGTGTCAAACTACAATGAGCAGAGATGTACTGTTAAGTGCTAGGATGCCTTTGACACACAGTGTCCAGCCAGGTCAATGTAGTGTCGCAATGGTTGGATTGTGTGGACACCAACTCTGTACTTCTGCAGAATTGACATTTCTGCATGGAAGAACATCTTCTGGAATACTTCAGGTTAATTGAGGAAACTATAACAAGAAATGTGTTGTCAAAGGCTTTTGTGTCCAGAATCATAGGGTTGCTGTGAGTTTTCCAGGCTGTATGGCCATGTTCCAGAAGCATTCTCTCCTGATGTTTCACTCACCTCTATGGCAGGCATCCTCAGAGGTTGAGAGGTCTGTTGGAAGATAGGCAAGTGAGGTTTATATATCTGTGAAATGTCCAGGGTGGGAGAACGAACTTTTGCCTGCTTGAGACAAGTGTGTATATTGCAATTGACCTCCTTAATTACCATTTAATGGCCCTGCAGCTTCAAAGCCTGGCTGAATGCGATTTTCCTGCTTCTTGGCAGGGGTTTGGACTGGATGGCCCATGAGGTCTCTTCCAACTCTATGATTCTATGGTTGTGCCTAGCGGAATCCTTTGTTGGGATCCTCTCACCTCTGCAGGAGTCTACTGTATACCATGCAGCTGTGGACAAGTCTACACAGGGACCACCAAACACAGCATTGCCCAAACACAAATCAAGGAACATGAAAGGTATTGCAGACTACTTCAACCAGAAAAGTCAGCCATAGCAGAGCACCTGATGAATCATCCTAGAAATAGCATATTTGAGAACACAGAAATGCTGGACCACTCTAACAACCACCATGTTAGATTACACAGAGGAGCCATGGAAATCCACAAGCATGTGGACAATTTCAACAGAAAGGAGAAAACCATGGAAATGAACAAAATCAGATTACCATATTAAAAAACTCTCTAAAATCAGAAAAGTAAATAAAGTGTGACACTCAAAAAGCAGGGGAATTCCAGACAATTAATTAATCAGGGACAGCTAATCACTCCCAACAAAGGATCTCCCAGGCAGCAACCAGCCAGGCTTTAAAACTTCAAGGCCATTAAATGCTAATCTAGTTGGTCAATTGCAACATTCACACTAGCCTCAAACAGACAAGATTTCTTTCTCCCTCCCTAGACATTCCACAGATATATAAACCTCACTTGTCTAGTTTCCAACAGACCTTTCAATCTCTAAGGATACGTGCCATAGATATGGGCAAAACATCCGGAGAGAATGCTTCTGGAACATGGCCATACAGTCTGGAAAACTCACAGCAACCCATATAGCAAGAAAGTAATTTTTCCAACAGTTTGCCCATATTTGCTTCCCCACATTTTGTGGTGCGATCTATTGGCTGTTTGCCCAACACTGTCTTGGCAAAAGGGGGCATTTGCTTATTTCTGCTCTGACCTGTCCCGTAGCCAGGATTTTGTTTTGGCGGGAGGGAGGCTGAGTTCGGTTTGGGGGGGGCTGAGTTTGGTTCGGGGGGGGGGCTGAGTCTGAGTGAAAGAGGGTCTATCCTAGCAAACCTTTTGTATCGTTACCCCAATACCCCCATGCATATGGGATATATTGAGTATAGTGATCAGATCATGATATGAATAAACATAGCAGTTTAAATAATGCACCAGTAAGGCCTTCTCGCGGACCACCATCAGAATTTTTGGGGGGGGGGGCTGAAGCCCCCCAAGCCCCCCCTCTGGCTACACGCCTGGCTCTGACATATTTAAAAAAAGAACACCATTCCTTTTTTTGAGAGGGAGAGCATATTTTGTCATAGTTCTGAAACTCAAATCATAGTTCCCATTAAACCTTTTTGTCTGTACACTTCTTTTCAAGTGCTTTTTGGAAGTTGCTTGCCCAGTAAAACATTTAAGCGTTCAAGAAAGGAAAAGCCATATGCTTAACACATAATACCACAATTTCTCTCATGTATTTTGTTTGGAAGAGCAACAGTGTAAAGCATGCCTTTTTCAATGGCTCTTTCAAGTACTTCTTGACCATTCTTTGGGAATTAAACTTTCAACTGTAATTAAGTAGTGTCCTGCATCTATTCTATATTCCATAGTCTATTCTATTCTATTCTATTCTATTCTATTCTATTCTATTCTATTCTATTCTATTCTATTCTATTCTATTCTATTCTATTCTATTCTTATCTATAGTATTATTCAATATTGAGTTATTCAATTTTATAGTCCCATATAGGATTTTCTTCTAGTCTGAGTTTTCAAGATGTGAGCAGAGCAGTTGATAACTGGGAAGTTCTTAGAAGTCTTTTTTTCATTGAGCTGCCATTGGGCTTCCATAAGTCAAAGCCAACAACGGCAAAAAAGTATTTAGGATTGATTGGTTTCTGCAACATCCCAGGTGTCCCGCGCATTACAGGAGACAATCGTTAGTCCTCCAGCAGGGATTTTTTGGGGGGTCTACATCTCCCTTAAGTCCCATCCAACACCATCAATGGAAAAGAATTGTAACCCAGTCACTCATATTGTCAGGAAAAGTGAATCATTTAACAGAAAAACTGGTTGGTTAGGTCTCACCTGGATATGCTTCCAAGTGTTATCTGACTGGTTATCAGTTATTACCTATGTGAATGGAACAGGAAGGTAGAACAATTACTCATACCTTTGTCCTCTTCCTGTCCCAGGAGAGGTGAGTGAGCAAAGCCTGCAGTTTTAGAGGCAGAGATGAGAATGACAAAAATGCATAAGTAGACTAATTGAGCTCTGGAAATTTTTCAGGCATGGGAGGTGTTAATTCCCAGCTTGGTAAAACCATGGAAACATTACACTATGTAATGTGATTTTTGTTCCTGGGTTATAAATGTCATTTCCTAATGGGTTCTATCATAAAAAATATGGAAAATGTTTATTAAAACTGCAAAAATGTTGTTTTTGTGGGCCATCCTGCAGAAGATTTTGCTATAGTTTTTCAGTGAATATCTGATAGAATTTCAACCAATTCAACATAGTTTGTGGCAGCCACAAAAACAAAATTTCTGGAGTATAACAGCTACTTTTAAGGTAAATACTGCACAATTAAACAGAAAATAACACTTTCAAATCAGGAAGAGAAAATCTTTCAGATTTTGTTACATACTACTATAGAATGCTATAATAATATCCAGTAAGCACCAGAACCCCTAAACATTGTTGCGCTAAATGTATTTCAGTCAAGTCCAATGCAGAAGACACAATAACGTTGCACCCAGGCAAGAGGGAAAAAAACAGAAAACTTTACTCTTATCAGCAGTGTTAAAACATAAACTTACAATGCTACAAACAGTGCAACAAACTTACATAGTCTTTGTAAGCAGTACAGAATAAGGCTTCTTCATCTTCATCCAAATGAGAGAGCAGTAGAAATGGTTGAGCAAAATGCCTGAGCAAAGGCTCCTTGGAGTAAAAGCCGAACTGTAGTCTAAAAACCATATAGTTATACTCCACCAGACGTGGTCCAAACTTACTAGCTGACCTACATTAGCAGCTGCACATAATAATTAACAGCATATGGTTTTCTTTAACACACACACACTAGATCCTGTTACAACTTACTGTAACAAACATCACTGCATAGAAAAGTATGAGTACTTTTGAAAATCAGTACTGATTAGCATCATGATATTATGAATGCTAACTAAGCAGTACTTACCATATCCTTTGTTAGGGAAGTTATAGGATAATGGGTGTATAGGTAGTTGTTATTTCCTTATCAAAACTAATGCTTGAGGCATACCATGGCCATTAGGACTAATTTCAGAGCTGAGTCCAAGAAGGTGGGAGCAATGACGAAATTGTTCTTTATTGTCTCCATTGCACGGACCCAATCTTGTCCAGGACAGTTATTGTTTTGACTAGTCAGGGGGGAAATGGGTAGCTTTGGAGTGCTCCTAAATCAATTGCTACTATTGGAGGCTTGTTTGGAGTGACAAGGAACAGTTATGGTTGGTCTATCATATTTCCTGGATGGAAATAATCTAGCCATAGTGATAGAAAGAAATCCTTTCCTTGAAAAGTGTAAGATTCAGGCAGACATATGTGGGAAAATGTGGTTTCAGGTAGTCTGGGTCTTAGCCGGCTAGGGCTTTATAGCCCATATGATTCCAATCTGAATTCAAGAGGCTGCTGCTGATATTTAAAGCCTTAAATCACTTGGTATCCTGACACTTGAAGAAGTGCCTCTCCCTACTCACTCTCATACTTTATTAGAATGGCAAGTGTTTTGCCATGATTACTGATCCATTCCAATCTGGTTTCAGACCTGTTTATGAGACGGAAGCAACCTCAGTCACCTTGGTGGATTTATTATGACAGTAAATTGATGTTGTTGTTCATTCGTTCAGTCGTCTCCGACTCTTCGTGACCTCATGGACCAGCCCATGCCAGAGCTCCCTGTCGGCCGTCACCACCCCCAGCTCCTTCAAGGTCAGTCCAGTCACTTCAAGGATGCCATCCATCCATCTTGCCCTTGGTCGGCCCCTCTTCCTTTTCCTTCTACTTTCCCCAGCATAATTGTCTTCTCTAGGCTTTGCTGTCTCCTCATGATGTGGCCAAAGTACTTCAACTTTGTCTCTAGTATCCTTCCCTCCAATGAGCAGTCGGGCTTTATTTCCTGGAGGATGGACTGGTTGGATCTTCTCACAGTCCACTCAGAACTTTCCTCCAACACCACAGTTCAAAAGCATCTATCTTTCTTCACTCAGCCTTCCCTAAGGTCCAGCTCTCACATCCGTAGGTTACTACAGGGAATACCATGGCTTTGACTAGGCGGATCTTTGTTGCCAGTCTGATGTCTCTACTCTTTACTATTTTATCGAGACTGGACATTGCTCTCCTCCCAAGAAGTAAGCGTCTTATGATTTCCTGGCCACAGTCTGCATCTGCAGTAATCTTTGCACCTAGAAATACAAAGTCTGTCACGGCCCCCACATTTTCTCCCTCTATTTTCCAGTTGTCAATCATTCTTGTTGCCATAATCTTGGCTTTTTTGATGTTTAGCTGCAACCCAGCTTTTGCGCTTTTGATAGGAAGAGCATATCTCCATTGGTTCTTCTGGACCTCTCAGCAATATTCAATATCATTGATCAGTGTAGCCTTTTGGTTTCTGATACGGCTTTGGCATGTTGTTTTGCAGTGATCCCAGTCTTTATTGTCTAAGCATTTTCAGAATTAGAGGGTAATGCAGACTGGCCTGGGGATTCTGTGTAGCTCAGTATGGTCCTCCATGTTTAAGCTGGAAGTTTGGTCTGACTGCTATGTAAATCCTGAGTCTGGACTCAGTAAATGCCTCGATCTTGGTGAATAAATTGAATATGAGGACTTATCTACATGGTCAAAAAACCTTGACTTGTCTCAAATCCAGTGCTAGCTCTTCTCACAGCACATGGCAACTTCCAGTGAGTATTCTGAGTTTTCTGTCCTTGACCTGTCTTTGCTCTGATTTAGGCAAAGTTGGGGGAACATTCCAGAGTTTCCAGAAAACTCTGGAGTATTCTATTGCTTTGGAGCTATCTGAACAGTTGGATCAGGTACATTTTGGCCCAGCCCACTGTCCAGATGAACGCTACTGCACAGGGATAGGCCAGTATCCCGGTGTTGCCACCACCACTCCCCATCAGACACGAGTTTGAATTCACTGCAAGCACCAAGTGCACCAAATAAGGACTGCTGTCAATAAATCACAAGAAGACTAGGACATGGAAAGGGAGCTGTGAAGGAATTAGACAAGATATTCAAATGTAAAGCCATATCTTTGAAGAACAGAGTCAAGAGTGTCCATGCCATTTCATTTCCAATTTCTATATATGGATAGTGAAGCTGGACAGTGAAGAATGATAATAAGAAGTAAATCAACTTAGTTGAAATATAGTGGTGGAGGAATGGACAGATCTGTGAATAACCTGGACTGCCAAAAAGACAAATAAATAGATCCTAAAGGAAATCAAGCCTGAACTCTCCCGAGAAGCCAAGATGATTAAAGTGAGGCCTTTGCACTTTGGCTATATCACGAGAAGACATGACTAAATAGAAAAGACAATAATGCTTGGCAAGGTAGAAGGCAGTCAGAAAAAGAGAAAGAGTACATTACAGGTGGATGTATTCAATCAAGGAAGTCATAGCTCTTTGCTATGGTGGAATAGCTATTTACTCAGGTTTATGTTTTGCTCACTCATTTGTACGAAGATGAAGAAGCCTTATTCTGTGTTACTTACAAGGACTATGTACGTTTGTTGCACTATTTGATTTGGTATGCAACATTGCAACTTTATGCCTCTGCCGATAAGAGTAAAGTTTTTCTGTTCCTTTTTCCTCTTGTTTGTGTGTCTTTTGCATGGGACTTGGCTAAAACACGCTTTGCACAACAGACTTAATGTCAAGTGGAAACATTTACCTTTACCTTTATACATAAATAAATGCTAAGGTCTTATTAATCAAAACCTTACAAACTCAAGCATCTCCAGAGAAAATGGTTAAGATTTCATTACCCTATAGAAGAAGCTTGAGAAACACATTTTTAGCACTATGAATCCCAGAATTCCTCAGCCAGCACAGTCTCTGACCGGAGGATTTTGGGAGTTTTCCAAAAAAAGGAAGTTTTCCAATCTCTATATAGTTTTATGGATATCCTTATCTAATGTCTACTAGATTTAGAATGCATGATGCAGATTGCCAGAAACTGTAAACTAAAATATGTAAATTAAGATAAGTTATGTACCTGATTTATGCCTCTCAAAGAACCCAACTTTATTTTGTGCTGAGTTGTGTTTGCCTTCCTGAAGAAGAGTGCTGATTTATGAGGTGCAGATGACAAAAGGGTATAATGGATGAGAAATGTCACAGTGAAAAGCATCTCTCAGAGGATCAGTTGCTAATTAAGCATTAGGACCCTGCAGCATGGAGAGAAAATATCTTTCCCCCAAAATGATAATATGAAAAAAAATGTATGATAGAAGACAGCACTCCTTTTCAAGTCAGGGCATGTACTGCCATTGCACCTTTTGTGGGGGGAAAATTAAGTGCTCAGCATTGCTGCTGGTCTGTGACCCAAGTGTTTGCAGCTATATTTTCAAATGCCTGTATAATAAGTAGATCATTAATTTGATAAAGACTACAGAAAATACTTTTAAAGATTAAGAGGTTAGACAGTAGATTTTTATGCTGGAGCAGCTCATCGTGATTTTCAACTAGATAAGGTCACATCTTTCCGAGGCAATGCCAGCATTAAAGATGGTGAATTAAGCTCCAATCCAGTTAAATATAACAAGGAGAAATGGGTTGTAAAGGAAGACTGGCTCCAGAAGGTCCTAATGATACTATGAGTATGTCAGATCATCGTAATATATTGGTCTAGTTTGGAAAAAAAATCATGTGTGGACTAAGAATCAAACATTTTAGGAACTTTGGTGCAAAAGGAAGAGGAGGAGGAGGAGCTCTGAAATCCATAGTCCTACTTCAGGTTCATCCTGAGCAGAAAAGGTTAAGAAGGGACATGATAGTCATGTTAAATATTTGAACGGACATACTTACTTAGGTGATCCCTCATAGTCTGAGGATGATGGTCCTCCAAGGTCAGTGTTCTGACGGTGGGTCCGTAGGTGTCTATGGAGCCCTATTCTTCATCTGCATGTTCTCCTGCAGTGAGGGCATTGGTTTCCAGGTGGAAGGTGATCCTGGTCGGGGTTGGCTTGACATACCTTCCTCTTGGCATGTTTCTCTCTTTTACCCTCGATTCATGCCTCTTCAAATTCTACAGCACTGCTGGTCACAGCTGACCTCTAGCTGGAGTGCTCAAGGGCCAGGGCTTCCCAGTTCTCAGTGTCTATGCCAGAATTTTTAAGGTTGGCTTTGAGCCCATCTTTAAATCTCTTTTACTGCCCTCTAACATTCCATTTTCCATTCGCAGTAGAGCAACTTCATTGGAACACACAAGCCCTCTCACCATGACAAGGTGACAGTCCATCGAGGGGGTTGAAAGGACATGTTGAGCTTGAGTTCCTCTGCTTCAGAGACTAGGATACTAAACAATAGATTCAAATGACAGGAAAAGCAATTACACTGAAACATCTGGAAGAACTTCCTGATGTTAAGAGACATCGAACAAATGGAATATTGTGTCTTGAAGTGTGGTGGAGTTTCCTTTTGTGGAGGTTTTTAAACAGGCTGGATGGCTCTCTGTTATGAATGCTTTGATTGTGTATTCTTACATGGTTTGTATATTCTTACAGAGATTTGGACTGAATGGTCCTCCAACTCTATGTTTCTATGATTGTATGAAGAATGGAGAAGGTGTGATCCTCTCATTAGACCATAACTTTCATCATGCCTCATCACTTGCCGTGCCATCTTATGTAGAGAAAAAATTAGTTGTTTAGTCATGAGAGCTCATAACCTGCTGTCAAGACACAAGTATTTCTAATGCACCTGCTAGGCCACTGCCCCCAACTTGATTATACCGAAGCCCTTTGCCTAATTTCAAAGGCAAAGTGAAAGACTACCTCAAAAGCTATTTCTTCCTTCTAGATCAGTCCAATAGACCCACCCTTTAAAATTTTGCAGATGAAAACCAGGATGCATGTGGCCAAGCAATATTAAAATGCAGTCAAGATGGCAAAGGTATTGACGAGAAAAAATACACAAGCCAGGAGAGTCTGCAGCATATTGCTTTTGCCTGAGCCTGCTAGGAAAAGCAAAATTCCACCAGGACAAAAAAAGAAAATGGGAGCGGGAGAGAGAAACTGGAACATTTAAAAAAAGTTGTAATGTGGGACAGTAGAGGATTGACCAAGTATGTCCCTTTTAAAAGTTGACCAAGTGTGTCCCTTTTAAAAGTGGACAATTGCCAGTTGTAAGCCACCTTGAGTCACCTCTGGGTTTGAGAAATGTGGGATAGAAATAGCATAAATAAATAAATTGGAGAGTATGATTAGATAGGATGAGGGGAGGAGGAATGGGTTCACTCATATTTGGCTCATAGCCTGTCAGCTGGTTTTTGTCCTACCAACCGCCTGTACTCACAGAAAACCCTCTATGGGTTTTCTCTCAACAGAGACAAGTTCCCTTAACTCATGTCTCCATCAAACAGTGTCTTTCCAGAGTTTCCATCTGCATTTCTAAGGAGCCTGCATTGTCTCCAACAAAAGCTTCCCTTGAAATACAAATAGCAGCTGTGGAGACTGTTGGCAAGGAGAGAATATGGAAAGAAAACCATACACATTCATCCCATTCAAATAGCTATGGTGATATCTAATTTGGCCCATGGATTTTCCAGTTTAATTCAGTGCCTACAAAAATATATTTGTTGATACTTTTATACTACAATACAAGGGTGGGGTTGTTGTCAAGCCACCCTCAGAAGATTTATAGTTTGCTGAGGATCCGATATAAACATATGATTCCCCCCTTTAAGTTCAAGGCATCAGGAGACAGGGAACTACCTCTGAGGATGCCTGCCATAGATGTGGGCAAAACATCTGGAGAGAATGCTTGTGGAATATGGCCACACAGCCAAGAAACTCACAACAACCCACCCTGCCCTCAAAGACACTATAGTTTCTAACCCTTTAATAAATTGTATCAATTCTTCATGACTTTCTGTATAACATGTACCTTTCTGTGTACTGTATCTATTTATTATATATAAAATGTGTGAAAAGATCTTGGAGTCCTCATGGACAACAAGTTAAACATGAGCCAACAATGTGATGTGGCGGCAAAAAAAGCCAATGGGATTTTGGCCTGCATCAATAGGAGCATAGTGTCTAGATCTAGGGAAGTAATGCTACCCCTCTATTCTGCTTTGGTTAGACCACACCTGGAATATTGTGTCCAATTCTGGGCACCACAATTCAAGAGAGATATTGACAAGCTGGAATGTGTCCAGAGGGAGCGACTAAAATGATCAAGGGTCTGGAGAACAAGCCCTATGAGGAGCGGCTTAAGGAGCTGGGCATGTTTAGCCTGAAGAAGAGAAGGCTGAGAGGAGATATGATAGCCATGTATAAATATGTGAGAGGAAGCCACAGGGAGGAGGGAGCAAGCTTGTTTTCTGCTTCCATGGAGACTAGGACACGGAACAATGGCTTCAAACTACAAGAGAGGAGATTCCATCTGAACATGAGGAAGAACTTCCTGACTGTGAGAGCCGTTCAGCAGTGGAACTCTCTGCCCCGGAGTGTGGTGGAGGCTCCTTCTTTGGAAGCTTTTAAACAGAGGCTGGATGGCCATCTGTCAGGGGTGATTTGAATGCAATATTCCTGCTTCTTGGCAGGGATGGCCCATGAGGTCTCTTCCAACTCTTTGATTCTATGATTCTATGAAATGTATAAACTGTTTTATGAAATGTTTCAAGATGTAGCTCAAAGACAGTCAGCTCTACATGACCCTGTAAAGATAATCCCTAACAACAGGAAGGCTCGGCAAACCCCTCTGGCTGTTTTGCATGCCAGATAATCATCAAATCCATTGTTCATGTATATGTAGAGATTTCCTGTGCCAGTTCTATTAAATCCAGAACTGGTTTTTAATGATATACTTAACCTGAGGCTGAGAGATTGCTACCTGTAGAAACAGAAGCTCAGAGTAGGTGCATTTGTTAAACTCCTTTCTTGACAGCCAAACCTTGATTGTCCAAGATCATCACCATTTGTTCCAAAAGCCCTGCACCTTTATTTTCTAAAGCTCCTATCTTTGTTAAATATGGAACTGGGTAGTTGAGCAAATCAAAACTCATTAACACATTAATGACATTGTCACTTCAGATTACACCTCATTGGGGGGGGGGATCACATCAGCTGATTGGTTCCTCCCTCACCTGGCCAATCCCTAACCACCATTTCCCTGCCAAAGGGAATCTCTACTTGGAAGCAGTGACATCTGCGGAACTCTCAGCCAATTAGGGAATGGAGTGGAAGTTTTGAATAGTTTTAAAACTCTTTATTTATTTATTTATTTATTTATTTCCGTCACTTTTACCCCGCCCTTCTCATCCCCGGGGGGGGACTCAGGGCGGCTTACAGAGGAAGGCACAATTCGATGCCTTTGTCACATATACATACATATATAAGCAAATTAAACAATTACACATTAAAAAAATTTAAAAACATCACTACACAACAATACAGTAACACAGTAGTAGACTAATCCTGAGCTCAGCGTTCGGAGTTTCGTAAATCCATTCCGTCTCGTCAAATTCCAGCTCGTCATCAGGTCTTTCTTTAGCTGCCATGATGTCCAAATGCCTGGTCCCATATCCAGGTTTTCAACTTTTTCCTAAATGAAAGAAGGGACGTTGCCGATCTAATCTCCCCGGGGAGTGAGTTCCACAGGTGGGGGGCCACCACCGAGAAGGCCCTGCTCCTCGTCCCCGCCAATCTCACTTGTGATAAAGGCGGGGTCGAGAGCAGGGCCTCCCCAGAAGATCTTAGGTTCCGAGGTGGGACGTAGAGGGAGATCCGTTCAGACAGATACACTGGGCCGGAACCGTATAGGGTTTTGTAGGTCAAAACCAGCACTTTGAATTGTGCTCGGAATTGGATCGGCAGCCAGTGGAGCTGACACAACAGGGGGGTGGTGTGCTCCCTGTATGTTGCTCCGGTGAGCAATCTGGCTGCCTCCCGCTGGACCAGTTGGAGTTTCCGAGCAGTCTTCAAAGGCAACCCCACGTAGAGTGCGTTGCAGTAATCCAATCGGGATGTAACAAGAGCGTGGACCACCGTGGCCAGATCCGACTTCCCAAGGTACGGGCGCAGCTGGCGCACAAGTTTTAATTGTGCAAAAGCTCTCCCGGCCACCGCCGAGACCTGGGGTTCCAGGCTCAGCGATGAGTCCAGGATCACTCCCAAGCTGCGAACCTGCATCTTCAGGGGGAGTGTAACCCCGTCTAACACAGGCTCTGGGTGTAGATTTAATGTAGTTTGATACCACTTTGGATGTAGAGATTCAATGCTATGGAAACATGGGAGTTGTGGTTTTACAAGGTCTTTAGCCTTTTTTTTACCAGAGAGTGCTAATGCCTCACCAAACAACAAATTGAGCCATGACACTTAAACTGCATACATTCTTCAGTGTAGATGCACCTTAAATCCCGTTGTCGACCCCCCCCCCCCCAATTGTGTTCAGCGGCTTCATGTAGATGTTAAATAACATTGGGGACAGAATTGAACCCTGTGGGACTCCACACAACAACGGGTGCGGGGCCGAACAGGTGTCACCCAATAACACCTTCTGGGTCCGTCCCTCAAGGAAGGATCGGAGCCACCGCAGCGCAGTGCCTCCGAGCCCCATATCCATGAGGCGCCCCAGAAGGATACCATGATCGACGGTATCGAAGGCCGCTGAGAGGTCCAGCAGAACTAACAGGGACACACTCCCCCTGTCCAGCTCCCTGCGCAGATCATCTACCAAGGCGACCAAGGCTGTCTCAGTTCCATGTCCCGGCCTAAAGCCGGACTGTGCCGGATCTAGATAATCAGTGTCTACCAGAAATCCTTGGAGTTGTGCTGCCACCACACGTTCCATGACTTTGCCCAAATAGGGGAGATTGGAAACTGGCTGATAGTTGTCGAATTGAGTGGGATCCAGTGATGGTTTCTTCAACAGCGGTTTTATAACAGCTTGTTTTAAGCTCGCTGGAAATTTTCCTTCCTGTAAGGAGGCATTAACCATTACCTTCACCCACTCTGCCAAACCCCCTGTGGCTTCTTTTATCAGCCAGGATGGGCAGGGGTCTAGGATGCATGTGGTGGGTCGCACCTCTCCAAGGATCCTGTCCACATCCTCAAGCTGAACCAATTGAAACGAATCCAACAAAACTGGACAAGCAGATGTTCTCGTTACATCCCCGGAGACTGCCGTTAACATGACGTCAAAGCCTGACCGAATCCGCTCAATTTTATCCGTGAAGAATCGAGCAAATGCTTCACAGCGGGCCACCGAGTTATCCGAGGCCTCGCATTTTGGCGGATTTAACAGGCCCCTGACAACTCGGAAAAGCTCAGCCGGACGATTTTTCGCGGATGCAATATTGGCTGTAATAGATGTTTTTTGAGCTGCCGCTATTGCCACACCGTAGGACCTTAAAAAGGCATTCAGGTGTGTTTGGGCTGGATTGGTGGGATTCTGGCGCTACACGCACTCTAGCCTCCTCTTCTTTCGCTTCATCGCTGCCAGCTCCTCAGTAAACCAAGAGGCTGGTTTAGCTCGGTTACTCGAGAGGGGACGTTCCGGAGCGATTGTGTCAATTGCCCTGGTCAACTCACTGTCCCAGCGAGAGACCAGAGCATCGACAGAGTCGCCAGCCAAGGAGGTGGAGAAATCCCCAAGAGCCGTCAGAAAACCATTTGGATCCATAAGTCTCCTGGGGCGGACCATTCTAATGGGTCCACCACCCCTGCGGAGGTTAGAAGGCACAGTTAGTCTAAATCTGATCAGGTGGTGATCGGTCCATGGCAATGGAGCGATGGTCAGCTCCTCCACCCCATCACCTTCATCCCATCCCTGCGCAAAAACCAAATCCAAAGTGTGCCCGGCACTATGGGTGGGACCAGATATTAGTTGGGACAGGCCCATGGTTGCCATGGCGGCCATGAAGTCCTGAGCCGCTCCTGAGAGAGAGGCCTCGGCATGGACATTGAAATCTCCCAGGACTAAAAGCCTTTGGGAGCTCAAAGCCATGTCCGAGACCACTCCCGCTAGCTCAGGTAGGGAGACTGTAGTGCAGCGGGGTGGTCGGTACACTAACAGAATCCCTATCCTGTCCCGGTCACCTATCCTAAAGCCGGCACATTCGAACGAATATGTTTGTGGGATGGGACGTCTGATCAGAGGGATAAACTCCTTATAGACCACTGCGACTCCTCCTCCCCGCCCTCCAAGCCTTGGTTGGTGTTGAACAGAGTAGCCTGGTGGACAGAGTTGGGAGAGGTTAACCCCTCCCCCTTCATCCAGCCAGGTCTCCGTTATACAATCCGTTATATGATGTCCTACTTTCTCTGAAAGTTTATAATTGAACATTTTGAAGCCTCTAACTTGAACTTGCATCTCTTGTGGCCAAATTGTATTAAACCTCTGTGGCTTGTCTTCAATTGTATTAAACCTCTGTGGCTTGTGAGTTGTTTTTCTGTCCTGGCTCATTTAGTTTTGCATATGCTCACCAAGCATGGATCCTTTTATCTGAGGTCATAGCTAAATTTCACTACAGGGTGAGGGGAGTTGTCAAACTAGGGGTTACAAGGGTGAGATAAATTGCTGTAAGCAAGCAATAGCAAATGGATTGGTCATTTCCCATAGAGGATCCCCTTTGTGCTACAAATTCCTTGGAGCTCCAAGTGGTTAATTCTTGCCTTATTCTCCACCTCTAACAAGATACAATAGTTCGTGTGATAACTGGGCAATTGTGGGAGCTCCATCATATAGTATTTTTTCACTGGATGAACTCTGTGTATGCACCATTGAGTTGCGTTTCAATTTATAATGATCCAATTAATTTCAAAGGGTTTTCTTCGGCAAGGAGTCATTGAAGGTGGTATGCCATGGCCTTCCTCTGAAATAAAGCTTATAGCATCGGGATTCTTTGGTGTATCCTCATTCAAGTATCAGTCAGGCCTAATCCTGCTTCACCCCTAAAATCTGATGGGATCTGGTGCCTTAAAGACATTTGGGCTCTTGTAGGAACAGCCTCTGTTTGAAGAAGTCATGAAAAGTTACAACCCTGACTTAACTCCAAAACAGCCATTCCCAATCTGTTGTCTTCTAAGAAATGTTGGATGATAACCTTTCATCATCTCCAGCAACCACTGATCAAGCTGGCTTGGTGTGATGGGAGTTGTTGTCCAATACTTCTGGAGGACATGGCATTGGAAAAATCTAGCTCCTTCGGGTTGATAAAACAAGTATTTTTTTAAAAAGGGATTTTATCCAATCCTTTAGGAAGAAAGGGAGTGGGTGCCGGTGATAAATTCCCTCTACCTCTGAAGCTTTAAATGGCTGGTGCCCATCTTGTTTAGAATGCTCAATAAATTTGCTTCCTGTTGTGCAATGGCTGGTCATAGTGAAGCTGACAACCATGAGCAATATCTCCATTGTAAGAAACATATTCAGCGGTAGTCAGGTTAGACATAAAGCAAAATACAACAAAATCCATGACTTCTCTTAAGATCCAGGTTGAAATGATGTTCCTTTTCTTTTGGCCAAGATGTAGAACGACCTCTTGCCTGCAATGATACCCCCAAATGATCTCAACTGAAAGCAGAAAAACATCATGGACAGAATGTAGGCCTGTCACTCTGTCATAATCACTTTTCTTCTTTTGTATGACTTTTAACATCTCAGCCTGATGAATAAATCAGTAATACTCTAAAAGATTGCATGGCATATATTCTGTGAATGTCAGTTGACCAATACATCATTTGTAAAATTAGTATTTTGTTCGCCATTGCAAGAGCGGTTGCACTCAGGACTGTAATACATTGTGTACATGTATGAGGGTGCGGGCACTCCACATATGAAATCTGCACCCTCGATCAAATTTCCCTTCAATTCCCAAACTTATAGCATTGCAGGGACATAAACATTTAGCTGAGCACCTAGAAATGCAGTTTAGGCATCCAGAGTAAAGGGTAGGCAACCTACTAAGGAAATGTGAATATAGCAAAGATAAGAGTTCTATGTGTTTATGATTTTTAATGTGCCATTCTCTGCAATTTTAGAAATCTGAGGGCTGAAGGAAAATTCCATGAAGATGGGGCAGAATCTTTATGTGGTAGGGAAATGCTCCCATTTTATCCCCACTCCAGTTCATGCAAATGTTGAAACTCAGGTATAGACTCAGAATACAAGAGTGTACTACATTGTAGAATTGGTGCAGTTTGAAACCAATTTAACTGCCATGGCTGAATGCCATGGAATCATGGGAATTGCATTTTGGTGAGACACAAATACTATTTGGCAGAAAAAGCTAAATACCTTGCAAAACTGCAATGTCCATGAGCCATGCAGTCAATGTGGTGACAAACTGCATTAACCACAGTGCAGATGCACCCAATGTGAGATAAGAACTGCCTATTGCACTACTTTTTGCTTCAAAAGATGAAGAGTAAATGTTTTGAATGTTCACAATATCCTGCCCAATACTTAAATTTTTTAACAAGAAAACTATTATCATAAGGAAATGGCGGCATCAAGTTCAAGTCTCCATTTTCAGAATTAACAAAAGCTAAGACAAATCAGCTTATTCATGCTACAAAGTATATAAAGGTTCTTTTATGTCACATATTGTTAGAGGCTTATTTGTTCTTTGCCTTCCTTAGTAGGACAAATGCCAAACAGCTTTCATTACACTAAAAAAAAAATCCTACCATGAGTAAGGGAATGCTATATATAGGTTTTAAGACTGAAGTCCAGAAATCACTACATTAATCTCATTGGGTTTTGAAGTGTAAACATTTTCCAACTTCATTATAATTCTCATATTGTAATATATGTGACATGAGGACATTTTCAAGGAATAGTAAAATTTATCATATTATTTTATCTACTCCAAAATAAAATGCCTTTTGACTTAAATATTTATTTCGCCTCCTGGGATCACAACACCTGAACATTAGGAAGAACTTCCTGACCATGAGAGCTCTTCAGCAGTGGAACTCTGTGTCTCAGAGTATGGTGGAAGCTCCTTCCCAGGAGGCTTTTAAACAGAAGTTGGATGAACATCTGTCAAGAGTGCTTTGATTGTGCTTTTCCTGCACGGTAGGGGGTTGGACTGGATGGCCCCTGTGGTCAACATCAGAGGAGAGTAATGGCACCCTCCCTTCCAACCAAACCTTGCCAAGAAAATACTTTGAAATGATTTGAAGTCACCCCACAACAAATTTTTGACTCACTATTTCATTACTGATTATACAATGCTTGAGATGCGATAACTTCTAGGGTTCAAGGTAAGGAGAACAATATGGGATTAGACTAAAGTTCTCCCTATTCCTGCATTCATTTTTCACAGTGGCCAATCAGATGCTATGAGAAAATTGCAAGTAGAATACGAGCTCAATAGCACTCTCCTATTCATATTTACAGGCTGTAATACTGAAAGGCATTTATGGGTGCATCTATACTATGGAAATAATGCAGTTTGAAACCACTTTAACTGCAATGGCTCAATGCTGTGGAAACATAGAAGTTGAAGTTTGCTGAGGTACCTGCACTATTTGACAGAGAAGACTAAAAACCTTGTAAAACTACAGTTCCCATGACTCCTGTGGTATTGGGACATAGTCATGAAAAGGGTGTCAAACTGTATTAATTCTACAGTGTATATACACCCTGGATTTGTCTACAAGAAATAATAGCTACTATGATGGCTAGCAACATTCTCCATGAGCTTGTCTAATTTCCTTTTAAAGTTGCATCTTCAAACACAAGCATCTACTTTACATCTTCTGCTGAGATGACCAACATAGAGCATTAATCTTGCTTTCCCACAATCTCCTTTCTTCCTTTAGCATTTCTTTAATTCCATTGTTATCTAAGGACCCAACTGTCTCTCCAGCCAGTTTCCTGCTTGTAAGGTATTGAATTTGTTTTATAATTAGAGCTCTAGTGATAATGCTTTTCAAAATCCTCTTTTGTATCTCTTGTTGGATGCTTGCATTTCCTTTGTTTGTCTTCTGTTTAGGCAAGACATTTATTTTATGAAGAAAGCCTTTTTCTCCAGTAACTTCTTTGACCTTGTTCATTTACCAATGCTAGTGATCTCTTTCTGACACCTTTCTTGACCTGCAGTACACATTCTAGCTGAGCTTTTGTTACTGTGATTTTAAGTTACCCAAAAGCATTCTGAAGAGACTTGACCCTTTTGGATTTTTCTTTCAGCATTCGTTCAGCCTCTATCCCCCCCCCCCCCCCCAATTTCAGAGAAGGATTTTCAAAGTCAAATACGATTGTGCTGGACTTCCTTGGCAATTTTCCACCTACATACAAACCAACATACATCCGAACGCATCTCCACCTATGAACCGACTAGAACATTAAGATCATCTGGGGAGGCCCTGCTCTCGATCCCGCCTGCGTCACAGGCGCGCTTGGCGGGGACGAGAGACAGGGCCTTCTCAGTGGTGGCCCCTCGGCTATGGAATGCCTTACCGTTTCTTATGAGTATCCCTTCCCCCTCTATCCCCCCCCCCCCCCCCCCAATTTCAGAGAAGGATTTTCAAAGTCAAATACGATTGTGCTGGACTTCCTTGGCAATTTTCCACCTACATACAAACCAACATACATCCGAACGCATCTCCACCTATGAACCGACTAGAACATTAAGATCATCTGGGGAGGCCCTGCTCTCGATCCCGCCTGCGTCACAGGCGCGCTTGGCGGGGACGAGAGACAGGGCCTTCTCAGTGGTGGCCCCTCGGCTATGGAATGCCTTGCCGGCAGACATCAGACAGGCACCCTCGTTGCTGACGTTTCGGAGAATGGTCAAGACCTGGCTTTACGAACAAGCGTTTGGCTAAGCAATGCAACTAATTAAGGAAGTCGGTAAATGGAACATAGGAACGGCACAACGACTATGAGAACGGATCTGATTTCAATTGAGACGCTATGTATGTTGTTTGTTGATTTGTCCTGTCTGATTGTTAATTGTTGTGGATCAACGTCGCCGATCCTGTTGTTGTACTGTCGTGTTTTAATTGCACTGTAAACCGCATTGAGTCGCCTGCTAAGGGCTGAAAAATGCGGTATAAAAATGAAGCAAATAAATAAATAAATAAATAAATAAAACATATAGGGTTGCCAGATTGGATCTAGGACAGGTCTCAACAGACCTTGGAGAAGAAGCAGTACCATAACACTCTGGACATGTCTACAAAAAATGTGAACTCACTGCTCACTTGCTGTGGTGAGTTTACATGACACATAGGCTGGATATGCAGCACACCCACTGTATCCAGATATTATCCTGTCATAGTAGAACATGGGACTTTCTCTAGAGGTATTCTGTGAAGTCAAGATTTAGAGACTGCGGATACCAAGAGTCTGTGCCTGGTGAGCCCAACTAACCGCCAATTTTCCTGCATGAAGTAAGACTCACTAGTGCTGAAGACAAAGACAGAGGCTTTAATTTCAATCTAGAGAAGGGATAAAATGTACAGCAAAAATGCAAAAATGTACAAGCATAACAATATTAGAACATGTAACCAATTTTATACAGTAAAAACCCATGCTTTAACATTGCCTCTGTTTAATTTTCACTCCCCTGTCTGTGATTGCTGGTGTGGAAGCTGGCCAGCTGCACCCCTGCTCCTGATTAGTCAGGAGGCGGGATCAAGCTGGCTCGCTCTTGGATTATTGTAGATTCTAGCGATGCTGGAATCCCCTCCTTACCAGGCAGGGAAGTTCTGGGGTGACCAATTTAGCTGGCTGGGGTGTCTCCTTGGGCAGAGGGAAGTTTCCAGAAAACACAGTCCATATTTGGAGGACTTCAGTTGTAGTTTTAAAGACAGTGGATGTCTAGGCATGGAGATGACAGAATTATGTAGAGTCCAGGTTGCCAGTGACAATTGGTGATGATCTCTGAGTCTGGCCCCAGGCTGGTTAAATGATAGGAGATGTCCATAGGTGTTTTGGAATGATCAATGTCCCTTTGTTCTTGAGCTGTGTTTGCTTATAGCTGGTTCACACCGGGGGGCGGGGGACAGTCCCAGATGGTAAGCAGGAGGCTAATCAGCTGGAGGTGTTTGTTCAAAAAGGCTGGATTGTCTGTCCAGGCTGTGCCCATGCTTAGGGGCAGAGCATGACATTTTTGGAACTTGCCACCTTTGACTCAGATCAGTCAAAGATGAAGAGACTAATGTCACTTGTCGCAAAAAAATAAAACATATGTAATAGGAAGTTTTCAAAGATAAAATATATTTGTTCACACAAGGTGGAGGAGAAGGCAAGGGATATAATGTGTTTGGAATAAACCAGATTGGATACATTCTATTGAGGAGATTGGATACATTCTATTGAGGAGATTGTATGTAGGTGAAAACTTGGCTTTGGGGATTGGCATTCGATGAATGAGCCATGATCCTGTGATATGGATGAATGACAACGAATAATGATTTTTGATGATGACTGACCACTGTAATTATATGATTGTATTTTGCTATTTTAATGTTTTAGTGTGATTTAGAATATGATGTTTTAATGACTGTCTGTAATATTGATGTTGGAAACCGGCCTGAGTCCCTCGAACGGAGGTGAGAAGAGCGGTATACAAAACTGCTAAATAAATAAATAAATAAATATTTTTTATTTTCCTGTTAACCCCTGTGCACATGCACATCTCAGGATCAGTGGATATGTTTGTGATTAAATGACATTCTAATGGCCCCCTTTGTCTATGGATTGGTCCCTTTTGGGGCTTGTGACATCCAGTTGGGAGGTCATTGAGGGGTAATGACTTCTGTGACCGACTTAGACAGAAAAAATACCAGGTAGATGCATTTTAATAGACAGGGATATGGGGTGGGATAGATTGGGAAAATGACATTAGGAAGTCTATAGAAGGGGACACACTTGTAATGATAGAGGGAATGCATTTTATATAGAAGGGATATATTTCATCAAGAGGGAAGTCAGGGCTCTTGAGTGAGAGTGAGAAACCAACTACTGTGGACCTCATTTGCATGTGTGCTAGTCCAAATTGGCACATATCTGTGAGCTGTTAATAAAAAGGAATAAATGTATATAAAAGGATTGGCTTGTAGGGATCTGCTGCTGTTAGTCCATCATGGGGATTGTGGGGACCCTTTGGATGGTTGTCCTTGATGTACTATACATTTCCAGGGTGGTGGTGGTGTGTTCAACAACAACTGGAGATGTGGACAGCTAGACCCAGCCCAACTCACTGTTCACATCACCAATAGGCCCTTTCTACCAGCAAGCTGTTTTCTGTCATAGCTTACTAGCGACATTGTGTTTCTGGTGACATCACATCAGATGTTGAACCACATGACCAGAAATACGACATCACCAGCAGCCCTCAGGTAGAAAGCTGTTTGCTGACACCAGAGGTGGCAATGGTGGCCCCAATACGCTCTTGGCTCGGTCAGGCACGTTAATGGCCAAATGGTTCCAGGGAGAAACTTCGGAGCCCTTTAAATGGAAGTTTTCCATTGTGTATAGACATGGCCTCTGTTCTACATCACAACCATCAGCAGCCTACATTTTCTCTATTGCCTCATTGGTGAGTTCCTCTCTGCTCTCCACCAGCGAAACAATAGTAATTGTTGGTAGGGTATAGCTGCTGCTGAAAATTAGTGTGTAGAAGCTAAGGGAGGGCAGGGAACTTTGCTGCAAATGATGGAGCTTTTCAGTAACTTGTTCTCAGATCTCTTAAGGATTAAAGTTCCAAGACCCCCTTTCCAGTCTAATCTGGCAACCCTACCCACACAGCTAGGATTGCTTATGTTCCTACTGACTCAGCTCCTCTGTTTTTCTTTGAGCACGAGAGCAGAGTAGCCGGGAAACATTTCCTGACCTGGAGCAGAAGCAATACAGAAGCTTTTGCTTCCTAATTTTTTCCATGCTATTGAAACCTTAGGAACCCAGCCAATAAAACACACACATTGGCAGCCTTAGAAATTTCCTGTGTGGTTAATGCACTTCAGTCATAATAACACAGTGCATGATAAATTAAAGATATTCAAAAGCACACATGCTAAGAAGAAATGCTTGTTTTACAAACATACATCTTGCATAATAGTAGTCACACCTGTGAACTGAGGGTTAGACTATTATGCAAGGCATCCTAAAAAACCAAAACCAGGACCCAAAAAAGGGGTGTGTGATTATTATGTGATAGCAACTACCATTCAATGAAATACAATAACTAAAAGACTATATTTCACTGCACCCAGTGGACCATTTGTGAATATAATTTCTAGGCCAATCAAACACATTTTGCTGCTTGAGATGGAATGGCACATGTCATCCTTTATTCATTGAGACTATATGTGCACATTACCTTTAAAAATGGAAGTTATTGTGGCACGCAGACTCCTAGAACTGGGAGGAATATCAAGGACCATCTAGTACAGTGATTCCCAAACTCTTGTACTCCAGATGTTTTGGACTTCAATTCCCAGAAGCCTCAAACTGCATTGGTCAATGATTAGGGAACTAGAATTCAAAATACCTGAAAGACCAGATTTTGGGGGACATCAGTCTAGTCAACCGCACCCCTACCCCGCCATTTAGAAATGTATAACTAAGACCTCCTGAGAGATTGACATCCAACCTCTGTTTAAGGCAACTCACAAATAGTTCACCCCTTCTTTGAAACTAAAAGCAAGGTAAACAGCAAAATCAACAACCAGGAAATTGGAAGATGTTTCCTTCTTGGAAGGAGAGCAATGGCCAATCTCAATTAAATAGTGAAGAGTAGAGACATCACACTGGGAACGAAAATCCACATAGTTAAAGCAATGATATTCCCCATAGTAACCTCTGGATGTGAGAGCTGGACCATAAGGAAGGCTGAGTGAAGGAAGATAGACGCTTTTGAACTGTGGTGTTGGAGGAAAATTCTGAGCGTGACTTGGACCGCAAGAAGATCAAACCAGTCCATCTTCCAGGAAATAATGCCTGGCTGCTGACTGGAGGGAAGGGTATTAGAGGCAAAAGTGAAGTACTTTGGCCACATCATGAGAAGACAGGAAAGCTTGGAGAAGACAATGATGCTGGGGAAAATGGAAGGAAAAAGAAAGAGGGGCCAACCATGGACAAGATGGGTGGATGGTATCCTTGAAGTTACTGGCTTGACCTTGAAGGAGCTGGGGGTGGTGTCGGCTGACAGGGAGCCCTAATATAAGCTGGTCCATGAGGTCACAAAGAGTTGGAAGCAACTGAACAAATAAACAACAACAAACAGCAAAATGTGTCAGTAATAATTTGCAGCTGGTATCTGCCTGATTCTGCTGAAAGACAGAGCCAACTCACATAAACTACTGGATTTGAAAGAATAATTAAAAGTCTGTGCTTCCCCTCCCTTTAGTCTGGATCAGAACTGCTATGTGAAAAGAGAGGTGGTAACAAATACAGTGCTTCCTGTGGGATTTTCCTTATTCAAATTTCCTTTAAGGCTGACAGGAAAAGAATCAACTAATTTACAATATGAGGCTAGAGGAGTGTGCTGCATTTAGTGTTCTAAAAAGACAAATGAATAGATCTTAAAACTGAACAAAGTTATAATTTCCTTAGAAGCCAAGATGACTATATTGAAGTTGTGTTTTGGACATGTTGTGGGAGTTGGTGACAGTTCATGCCATTGTATTTCCAATTTGTTTGTATAGTGTGAAAGCTGGACAGGAAAGAAGGCTGATAGGAAGAAAATCAACTCAGGCTGCAATGTCATATAATGTAGTTTGAACTGCTTTACTACTTACTACTTAAGTGATCTTTCGTTGTCCGAGTATGATGGCCTTCCAAGTGCAGTGTCTTGGAGGTGGATATGTAGGTGGCTGTGGAGCCCTATTCTTGATCTGCATGTTCTTCCACAGTGAGGGCATTGGTTTCCAGGTGGATTGAGGTCCTGGTCAGCATTGTCTTGATGAGCCATGTTTCTCCTTTTCTCCCTCCATTTGTGCCTCTTTGAATTTTGCAGCACTGCTGGTCACAGTTTACTTCCAGTTAGAGAGCTCAGGGGCTAGGGCTTCTCAGTTCTCAGTGTCTACGCCACAGTTTTTAAGGTTAGCTTTAAGCCCATCTTTAAATCTCTTTTCCTGTTCACCAACAGTCTGTTTTCCATTCTTGACTTGGGAGTATAGTAACTGCTTTGGGAGATGGTGACTGGGCATTCGGACAATGTGGTCAGTCCAGCGGAATTGATGATGTAGGAGCACCACTTCAATGCTAGTGGTCTTTGTTTCTTCCACCATACTGACATTTGTCTACCTGTCTTCCCAAGAGATTTGCAGGATTTTTCAGAGGCAACGTTCCAGGAGTTGAGTGTGGTGTCTAGAGACCGTCCAAGTTTTGCAGGTGTATAACAACGTTGGGAGAACAATAGCTTTATAAACAAGCTTTTTGGAATCCCAACGAATGTCTCAATCCTCAAACACTCTGATTCATTCGGAAAAATGCTGCATTCGCAGAGCTCAGACAGGGTTGTATTTCAGTGTCAATGTTGACTTTTGTGGAGAGGTGACTGCCAAGGTAGTGGAAATGGTCAACATTTTCTAATGTTATAACATTAAGTGTAGACTCATATAATGCAGATTGAACTGGATTATATGAGTTCACACTGCTATATAAGCCAGTTCAGTTAATCTGCATTCTGAAACTTCATTACACGGCAGTGTAGATGGGGTCTCAATTGCAATGTGGTGTTGGATACTGTGGATTGCTAAAAAGACAAATAAATGAGTCCCTAAGCAAATTAAGCTTGAATTCTCCCTAATAACCAAAATGACTAAATTGAGGCCTTTGCACTTTGGACATGCCATGAGACAACATTTCACTGGAAAAGATGAGTGCACTCAATGAAGTGGGAAGTAGCATAAAAAAGAGAAGTCCCCATTACATGTGTACAGACACCATCGAGAAAACCACAGTCTTGCAGTACCTGAGCAAGGCAATTCCTAACTATAGCTGTTGGAGGTCTTGCATTCACAGGGTCATTATAAGTTGAAGTTAACCCAAGAACAACATCCCCATTTGGCCCTTATCGCAAAACATATGGGTAAAATATTGCATCCAGGTGAACCCTAATGCATAAGAATATGGAAAATATAAGCCAGTGCCAAATATGTGAATTACTGCTTGTCTTTTGTTTAAACTTGGGTGAAACCGTATTAGGTCTGCATCAAGTCAGCCCTACAGCTCCCTTAGAGCTGCTTGCATGAAGACAATCAAGACTGACATCCAACTTGCTAATTGATCTTTCCACCCAACTTAAAATATCCTGCTTGAATTTAGAACTCTGTGCCAGACTCTCCTGCTAGGTGCAAAGTAGATTCCTTGTTCCCTGTGGTCTAAGTTTTAGAAGGCATAATTTGAATTGGACTCCCCTAATAGTTTTAATTTGCAAGGGACACGGGGATTAAATCCTAAGAAGGGGAAGTGAGGGAGGTAAAAAATAGTTCCCCAATATTGCCGTGATTCACAGGTAGCTTCATATTACAGAGGATGAGGAAGTGGTAATACTTTCAGCTCTCCACATTCTCTGGGATTCCTTTCACAGGACAGAAAGTGAAAAACCACAAATAATAAAACTGGTATTTTTAGTAACCCAAGAGAATATCTAATTTCTCCAGCATGGATCTATGAAAAATTTCAACCAGATTGTACTGGAGCACTTAGAGCAGAGCTTTACAGACATCTATTATTTCACAACAGAGTAATTCAGTTTTACTGGCAAATCAGAGGTTCAACCAACTCCTTCTAAGAGATATGGACACATACATAAATGAAAATGTTTCATTTATATACTTTAAAAATATATGATTTATGTATCTTTTTTATCATGTCAGAAGCAACTTGAGAAACTGCAAGTTGCTTCTGGTGTGAGATAATTGGCCATTTGCAGAGACTTTGCTCAGGAGACACCCAGATGTGTTACCATCCCATAGGAGGTTTCTCTCATGTCCCCACATGAGAAACTGTAGTTGACAGATGGGTCAGCAGTGCAGCCGGTACAAGGGCTTAACCCATTGCACCACTGCATCTCACATGATTTATTGTTTATTTCACATAGATACAGAGGTTTCTCATTACATTCACATGACATACCTTCACACTGCAGTCAACATCCTAATGTGTCATGACAACAGGCTGGATCTATACTGCCAAATAATCCAGTTTCTGGGTTGTTGTAAATTTTTTGGGCGTTATGGCTATGTTCCAGGAGCATTCTCTCCTGATGTTTCACCCACATCTATGGGAGGCATCCTCACAACCTCTGACGATGCCTGTCATTGATGTGTGTGAAATGTCAGGACAGAATGCTTCTGGAACATGGCCATACAGCCCAGAAAATTCACAGCAACCCAAAATGTGCATCCATTGAGGTGTTCCATGGGAGGAAGAAGCATTCTCTCCTGGCGTTTTGCCTGCATCTATGGCAGGCATCCTCCGAGGTTGTGAGGTCCAGTTTCTGAATCCAGATTATCTGATTTGAACTTGATTGCTGCCATGTAATCCAGTTCAAAGCAGATAATCTGGATTCAGTAACTGGATTATAGGGCAGTGTAAATGGGGCCACAGATTGGAAAGCTCTGACCTAGAGATTTCTAGAGAAATGTTGTTTCTAGGAATGGCTAAGTCTTCCTACATGACTCTGTGATCAACTGCTGGTATAAGTTGATGGTAGAGTTGCATTGAAACATACCGAGATTCCCAGAGAAGCATTTTAATCAAATCTACGCACAAACAAATCTGCAAATGTCAAACCTGCAAATGTGGAGGGCTGACTGTAGAAGTACTGGTTCTTATTGTTCTTACCAGGCATGTAGCCCGGGGGGGGGGGGCTTGAGGGGCTTCAGCCCCCCCCCCCGAAATTCTCATGGTGGTCTGCGAAAAGGCCTTACTGGTGCATTATTTAAACTGTTATGTTTATTCATATCATGATCTGATCACCATACTCAATATATCCCATATGCATGGGGGTATTGGGGTAATGATACAAAAGGTTTGCTAGGCTAGACCCTCTTTCACTCAGACTCAGCCCTCCCCGAAACTCAGCCCCCCCCCCAAAACCCCACCTGGTTCTTACCATATTGCTACTTCACTATAATTGGGACACAAAGCACCTCACAATTTAAAAAGAACAATACTATTAAAACATACAAAAATACTAAAATAGAATTAAAAGGCTTACAATATTGAAACAATTAAGATCAGAAAGTCACGCTTTCCCCAGAACTTAAAGCCTTCCCCACCATATCTTTGCAACTCCTAAGTGACAGCTTAGTTTATAGATTTTCTCTTTCTGCTGGATTCTTCTTGTAAGATTATTTAGCTCTCTGTTCCTTTGTTCTCTGCCTTTTCCGTATTCTTCTGGAGGATGCTCCCAAAGAGATTTGACTGCCTCCTGACTCCCGTGATGTGAATCCAAACTTTGGAGTCAAGAAGATCTTTAGAATGTTGGATTATAAGTATGTTTTCTGCCTTGGCTTGTTAAAGATGCAGAATAGCAAAGCTTTTAATTGGCACATACGGTTGTTAATGTTAAATACATTTGTATTACTAAGTGGCATAAGTTTGCCCTTAGGCATTCAATTCAATTGAAAATGTCTGTTTTTCTTAAAAGAGTTTCTCTGTATCTATGGATTCAGCATCCATAGATTCCATCAACCATGACCTGAAAATATTCAGATGTAACCCAACAGAAATTCTAAACAGTTATGCTAAGGAATCCTGGGAGCTATAGTTTGACAAGGTCTTCAGCCTTTTCTGCCAAATTGTGTGGGTGGCTCAAACTACAACTGCAATGATTCCATAGCATTGAGCCATTGCATTTAAACTCATGTCAAATTGCATTAATTTTACAGTGTAGATGGACCCAAAAAGTAATAGAAAAGTTGGGAAACCAGTAGCTCTCTTTACACTGTTGAAGAGCTGGGGGGGGGGGGGGGGGGGGGGGGGGGGGTTGTGTGTGTGTCAGAAGCACTTGAGAAACTGCAAGTCGCTTCTGGTGTGAGAGAATTGGCTGTCTGCCAATTATGTTTTAATTGGTTGGCTTTTAATGGTTTTGTTTATTCATCGATGTATGTGTACAATTGTTGCCTTTGTAAGGCCACCCTGAGTCCCCTTCAGGGTTGAGAAGGGCAGGATACAAGTATGGTAAATAAATAAATATAAAATAAAGGTGCATAAATAACTGCAATAAAAGTGAGTAACAGTCAATTGTTAATCCAAGTCTGCTTTAGGGCACAGGAAACACCATGGTATGTTCAAGCACAGGGAAGAGCAACTGGAATGAATTCAAATAGATAAGAGTCAAACCCTGTAAAGTTGCTTGTAACTGAGCCAAACTGAAAACTGTTGTAAGACCTTGGTGTGCGGGTTAACAAGAAGAATGAGAAAAACATTCTACCTGATAAGAGGCAACAAAGAATATTATCAGCAACACAGTAGACAGGGAAACCACAATAGATTTGGTTTGGTTTTGAGAAAATGATATTATAAAGGATGTTTATTTGTCTAGTGTGACTATAAATATAATGTAAATATGAGACTTGAAAAGACTTAGGAAATAACGGGCTACACATAAATCCACAAAATTATATAAGGATTTTAATGTAACATGTAGCAACTTCCCTCCTTTTGCTGTACAGTTAAGTTTGGGGTTATATTAGCACTTTTATAGGTATACCTTCACAAAACAGTGAAACGCGAACATCATATGGTTCAAACACTGCCTTGTGCATTGTTGCCTTGTATTCTGTTGTAGGACTCTTAGCAATCTTTTGTTTAGACAATTATTCTTGAGGAACATCCACCTTAGGAAAGTTAAATAAAATAAGAACAAAATCAAAATATTTTCCCCCAAATTGTAAAACATGAATCCAGAATACTGGAACTCGTTGAATTCTTAAATTACCTTGCTAGTCTAGTGGTCTTCAGATTATTAGAAATCATATCTTGCCGACTGCAAACTTCTCATTGATGACATACAATAGGCCTTCTCCTTTTGTGGGGGATAGGGACATAGGATCCCTGAGAAAGTGGAAAAACAGTGCACAGAAAAACTACTTTCATGTATGTTGATCACTGGATCTCTGTAGAAAACATAGTGTTCTCTATAAGTCCAGCAAACTTGTTTTTTGCTGTCCTGGAGACTAGGACGTGGAACAATAGCTTCGAACTACAGGAAAGGAGATTCCACCTGAACATTAGGAACAACTTCCTAACTGGGAGAGCTGTTCAGCAGTGGAACTCTCTGCCCTAGAGTGTGGTGGAGGCTCCTTCTTTGGAGGCTTTTAAGCAGAGGCTGGATGGGCATCTGTTGGGGTGCTTTTAATGAGATTTTCCTGCTTCTTGGCAGGTGGTTGGACTGGATGGCCCACGAGGTCTCTTTCAACTCTATGATTCTATGATTCCTTCAATGCAAGTCTACGGTCAACTTTCAGATTGTCACATTACTGCTTGTGTCACTATCTCTGTTCCCAGAAGGCAACAAAGCTCTATGTGACCTTCTAGCCATTAGAAGAGCTCGGAAATTAGGATGCTTTCAAACTACATGAACTAGGGGAGGTTTGAGTTAGAATATGCAGTGTAGAACCTGACACAATACAGGGCATGATTCATATTCTCATCACTTTTATTAGTCACGTCATTTTATATTCTTATTATGATGTCTTTGTTCACATTACCTCGGTATTCTTTACTCATTCTTCACTGCTCCTTATGCCCATATGGATTTATGTCAGAGTTGGGAACTATTCAGCTGCCCAGAATTGTTGGATGGTGGCTCCCAGCTGCCCTAGTCAACATAGTTAATTGTGAGGAATGATAGGGGTTGTAGGTAGTTCAGCAATGTCTGGAGGGCTTCAAAACTCCCATCACTGCCTGTTGTTCTTACATATCTCTTTAAGCCTACAATATTAATTCTGTTTTTAAGCATAGGGAACTATGGATCAATAAAAAGGCTCATTCATTTCATTTATCATTTTGATTCTATAATGTTTATCCTTGGTAGTACTTGAACCACCATCAATTCATATTCTAATTAACACAAACTAAAATAGAAACAATGATATGGCCCATCTTGTGACAGTATGCTAGCCTGCTTCCCAGGAGAATCAATCACATGTGTAGCGGACGATGAATATGGGAACATGAAGTTCTGGGGTTTTTTTTCCAGAACAGATGTGATAACATAATCAGCCAGAAGTCCAGAGTAATTGATAGGCCTCTCAGCTTGGTAGAAGATGCAGTGATAATCAGGCTTCCAAGTTTTATTGCTGTTTCTTAAAGACTAGCATTGGAGAAATAAGAAATTACAAGAATCAATTAACCAAGGGCTAGGTGCTTCTTTTTCATTTCGTTGCGATCCCTCCTTCAATCTAGCAATTCAAATGTTCTGATTCTATTTAAATAAATAAAGATACATAAAACTAACAATACATTTCTGAACTGTAACTATCAGCATCCCAAGTCAACCGACTAGAAAGACGCAACTGGGCGATGTTAGATTATGGAAATATGAGTAAGGTATAGGTCTATTTAAAAAACACTGGAGAGAATATTAGGGTGAAACTAAGATGCTCCAAAATGATCCAAAAGAGGATATTTCAGGCAGCAGGATGAGAAGGCAAGTTCACTAGCGAAAGGAAGTAATCTAGCGAAAGGAAGATCTAAGGAAGTAATGCTACCCCTCTATTCTGCTTTGGTTAGACCACATCTGGAATATTGTGTCCAATTCTGGGCACCACAATTCAAGAGAGATATTGACAAGCTGGAATGTGTCCAGAGGAGGGCGACTAAAATGATCAAGGGTCTGGAGAACAAGCCCTATGAGGAGCGGCTTAGGGAACTGGGCATGTTTAGCCTGAAGAAGAGAAGGCTGAGAGGAGATATGATAGCCATGTATAAATATGTGAGAGGAAGCCACAGGGAGGAAGAGGGAGCAAGCTTGTTTTCTGCTTCCTTGGAGACTAGGACGCGGAACAATGGCTTCAAACTACAAGAGAGGAGATTCCATCTGAACATGAGGAAGAACTTCCTGACTGTGAGAGCCGTTCAGCAGTGGAACTCTCTGCCCCGGAGTGTGGTGGAGGCTCCTTCTTTGGAAGCTTTTAAGCAGAGGCTGGATGGCCATTTGTCAGGGGTGATTTGAATGCAATATTCCTGCTTCTTGGCAGGGGGTTGGACTGGATGGCCCATGAGGTCTCTTCCAACTCTTTGATTCTATGATTCTATGAAAGCTGATGGACTTACTAAGTAGGTGGCATGTCTATTTGGCCATGGTAGTCCATGCTCTTGTTATATCTTGAATAGACTACTGCAATGTGCTCTATGTGGGGTTGCCTTTGAAGACTGTTCAGAAGCTTCAAGTAGTTCATCAGGTGGCAGCCAGGTTTCTAACTGGAGCACACAACCCTCATTTGCTTCCACTGGCTTCCCGCTACATGGCAGTGATACCAACTTCTCCCAAGAAAATTCCCCGTGAGAGCTATGTGACTTGTAACCTTACTTTCTGGATAACCCTCGTACATACATCCACACACATTCAGAGGTGCACAACACAGAGAAATTTATTTATTTATTTATTTATTTATTTACAGTATTTATAGTCCACCCTTCTCACCCCGCAGGGGACTCAGGGCAGATTACAATGCACATATACATAACAAACATTCAATGCCATTAGATATACAACATATATAGATAAACACAGAAGCAATTTAACATTCCAGCTTTCCAGCTTCATGAAGGTATGCTCCATTCCAGCCACAGGGGGAGCTGCCACTTCACCGTCCACTTGTGACACCAAGTCCTTGATGGAGTACTTCCTCATTCTTACACACGCTGCTGGGCTGTTTTATGGTGTCATAAATTAGTTAAATGCTGTTACCTGTATTTAGGGTTTTCCAAATAGACCTCTCCCCTTATCCCTCTATAGTTATGGGAAACTTAAACTGTGTATCAGAAGGTCCAAATGCAATTTCAGTGGGATGAAGAAAGACCAGAGGGCTTCATTCGGTTCATTTAATTTTTAAATGCTGGGTGTTTTTCTCTGACATGTTTCCATGGGCCAATCTGTTGGAGTGATTTTCCTGATCGGATTCAACCTGAGTCTAAGTCATCTTGAAGACAGCCAACATGATGCAGTGGTTTGAGCATTGAACAATGGCTCTGGAGACCAGAGTTCAAATTCCAAATCAGCAATGGAAATCCATTGGGTGACCTTGGGCAAGTCATACCCTCTCAGCCTCATGGGAAAGCAAGGGCAAGCATTCTTGACACATCTTGCCAAGAAAGCCCCATGATAGGTTCATCTTAGGAAGTTCATCTTAGGGTCACTATAAATCAGAAATTACTTGAAGGCACACAACAAGAAGTCAGCTTGAATCCTATACTGGGGAAAATGTGACATATAAATGGAATGAGTGAGTGAGTGAACAAATGAAGGAATGAATACATATCTTCTATAGGAAACGTAATTGCACTCTTGCCACTTCCACCTCTGGGGGATCTGATATAAGTGTAACAACAGATAAGTCTTTCTACTGAGAATAACACTCAAGAGAAAAGAAGCTTCAGTTAATGAAAGCTTCTGTCACAATACCTTATTTTCAGAAGCGCCATGAGACTCTTTTCTCAAAAGTAAGCTATTATTTTGACTTGAAGACACACATCACAATTAGAGTTGCCAGGTATCCCTTATTAAAAGGGATGTCCCCTCTCCAAGGGTTGGGAAATTTTTCCTTTTATAAATTCTGGACAAGATGCCAACAATTTCTGTAATCTTGGGTGTGAACCCTCCATATAAATACCAGATGAACTGAAATCAGTCCTCTCACTTGGTGTTTACATAGAACATAAACTTCATAATAGCTACTTCCTGATTGCTATTCTGCATCACACAAATTTCAACAGTCCCTTACCGCTGTTTTGAAAACCAGGCAACAGTAATTGCAATTCACAGGATAATAATAATAATTAATAATTAATAATAATAATAATAATAATAACAACAACAACTGGAAAAGCTGACACAATATGAGGATTTAAAGAGCGAATGCAAAGACTCTGCCACAAGCCAGTAAAGGTGGTCCCAGTGGTGATCGGCACACTGGGTGCAGTGCCTAAAGACCTTGGCCTGCACTTAAACACAATTGGCGCTTACAAAATTACCACCTGCTAGCTGCAGAAGGCCACCTTACTGGGATCTGCCCGTATTATTCGCCGATACATCACATAGTCCTAGACACTTGAGAAGTGATGCAATACAACAGGCAGTAGAGTGATCTTGTCTGCTGTGGACTCATCTTGTTGTGTTTCAAATAATAATAATTTATTTTTATGCTTCCCTAGGTCCCAAAAGGGACTCAGACCAAACTTTTAAGTTTTGTCACAAATTCTGCTCACCCCAAAAATGAAGATGGTCATTCTGTGTATGCTAAGATACTTCTATGCCTTTAAGCACTTCACAGGTGAAAACTGGGACACAAGTGTGGTCAAGATAGCAAAAATCATAAAAATAGTTTGATCTCAGGGTTGTTGTACGCAATGGCCAACAAGGCTGAAGTTTGCCCATGCCTGCTTTAAAGAGCTGTTTCTATTGAGTGTTTCCTGCCCTGAATTTAGCTGATATAAGATGAAGTTAAAAAAGATGAGCATGGTGTATTGGCATGTGGAAACTAGCTCTGAAGATACTGTGCCGTAATCATATAAAACATCTCAGAAATGAAAGGTTCCTGGAGGTTTTACTCACATCTGTATTCAGACCTGGATAATAATACATGTAGCTCCTTTTTAGTCAGGCCAGCCCAGTATGATGTGATTCATCTCCTCCCTTCTCAGTTCTCTTGTCAAAGGAGAACTTCACTTTGAAGGTTAAGCTCCCAATGCCCCTAAACACATGCATTCATGAGCTGAGATGGCACACGGAGAAAATGCTTTTTTAACTTGCTGGCAGTGCTTGGCTAAATCTGGATCATGCCTAATCCAGACACAATTTACATAGGCATTAGACAAACTTCTCCTGCTTTGTTTAAAGCCAACACAATTTCCTGAGGCACCAAAGTATATTGTCAAGTCCTTCCGTTTAGTACATAAAGACACGTATGCATGTTGTTGCAACTCATAGTATTTCTTTCCACACCCGTATATCAAACACAGTTTGGGTCCCTTTGCTATTATACAAATATACCATATATACTCAAATATAAGCCGAGTTTTTCAGCCCTTTTTTAAGCTGAAAAAGCCACCCTCAGCTTATACTCAAGTGAAAGTTATTTATTATTTACTCTATTATTATTATTATTATTATTATTATTATTATTATTATTATTATTATTACATTTATTATTTTACTCTATTTATTATTATTTTTACATTTATTATTTTATTTATTATTACTACATTTATTATTTTACTCTATTGTTATTACATTTACATTATTTTACTCTATTATTATTTTATTACATTTATTATTTTACTCTATTATTGATGTTATTACATTTAATATTTTACTCTCTTTATTATTRTTGGAAGGACAYGTATACACATTTAGAATAATGGTTTAATCAGAGTTGGACAGTCTTATCTTAAATTACAGTTTTATGTAAATATTCAAAAACATTTAATCTACGGATGCCTCAATTAATGTAATTTTATTGGTATCTATTTTTATTTTGAAATTTACCAGTAACTGCTCAATTTCCCACCCTTGGCTTATATTTGAGTCAATACATTTTCCCAGATTTTTGTGGTAAAATCAGGTGCCTCGGCTTATATTCGGGTTGGCTTATACTTGAGTATATACTGTACTACTTGCCAGTTAATAGAATTTTCCTGCAAATTATCTATTTTTTCCACATGTATTTCTGGCATAACATAGGCAAACGAATGCTATGCTTCAAAGATATTATTTTAAAAACGAGGGGGTGTCAGTTTTAAGAGCATGAAGGACAGAACAAAATGGATTAATGATGAGAGGCTAAACTGTTACGAACAGCCATCTTCTGCTGTAAACACACAAAAGATTCCTCTAGAATCTAGATTATGTGCTTGAAGGTTGCAGTATTTGTTGTTACAGTTTTCAGATATTTTACAAAAAATATTCAAACAATATCTCTGTTGTCTTGGACTATTCTCTGGGAGTTTTTAGTTCAAATTGCAACATTTCATTCCCACTCTTGAGCAACTTTCTTTCTGAGGTATGTCAGGAGAAAAAGTGTCCTTCTCTCCTCCCCTTCAAAAATGTTTCAGTATTATTAGCGTATCAGTGAAATAGCATTTTTTTTTTGCACTATAACACCATAACTCATATTTTGTAAAAGTCAAAGAGGAGAAATTTGGCCCTTCAAACAATTGGACCACCACACTATACTCAATTAAAAATGGAAGTACAGTAGAGTCTCGCTTATCCAACCTTCGCTCAAGCAACGTTCTGTATTATCCAACACAGTCTGCTTCCCACCAGGATCCACAGCTGTTTCAATACATTGCAATGTTTTGGTGCTAAATTTGTAAATACAGTAATTACTACATAAAGTTACTATGTATTGAACTGCTTTTTTTCTGTTGATTTGTTGTAAAACACAATGTTTTGGTGCTTAATTTGTAAAATCATAACGTAATTTGACGTTTAATAGATTTTTCCTTAATCCCTCCTTATTATCCATCATTTTCCCTTATCCAACGTTCTGCCTGCCTGTTTATGTTGGATAAGCAAGACTCTGCTGTAGAAAGAAATTACTACAAACAGCCCTCCGAAAAGCTGGAATTAATGGATCTGGGGTGAAAATTGAGAAAAGCCCAAAGTTAGTTTTTCTCTGAATAAGGTTGAATTTATGTAGGAGAATTAATGCAGAATAACAAAGGATGAATGAGTCAATGGTAAACCTTCAATTTTATTGAATTAGAACCTCTTTTGGTATTCTGAATGAAGCGTCCTACTCTATCGCCAGGACAGGATAGGGAATATGAGGTCATCCAGATATTGCCATGCAGCGAGCACACCTGTATCCCCTCCCCGCTTAGAGTCTGGTGGGAGGATTTGCCGTCTTTTTCGAAAAAGGAAGAGAAGGACAGACGGAGAGATCTTTGGCCTTCTCTGGCAAAGGGTTTCCTAACACCTTTAGAAATATATGTTTTCTGATGGTCTTTGGCGACCCCTCTAAAATCCCCTTGTGACCCCCACAGGGGTCCTGATCCCCAGGTTGAGAAACACTGGGATAGAGTCTTTTCTTTGGAGGGTTTTTAATAGAGAGTAGAAGGCTGAGTGTTCTTGCATGGCAAGGGATTGGAAAAGATGTCCTTTTGATATTTTGAAATTTTGCTCTAAATCATGTGTGGACAAAGCACAGTCCTCCACATTTTGTTGAATTGCAACTTCTAGCACTCCGCACAATTGAGTAGGACTGCCACACAATGACATTTGGAGGATGGGCGCATATGTTGCCTCTCCTTCACCTAGTGGCATCCATATAGGCTGCACTACAACTCCCATCACCCCCCAACAACACAGTCAATTGTGGAAGGCATCAGATTAGGGAAGGCTCATCTAAATTTAGTACTTCCCCCACCCCATGTTCACTCTATGCAAGACTGATGTGTGTGGGAGTGGGGGAGAATAAAAGATCTATAGTTACACATTGAGTGGCATTTTTATATAAAGAACTGGGTCACTCTTGGGAGCCCAGCCAGTTCCCATTCACTGGTTCCTGGAAGGTTATAAAAGTGCTTATTATTAGTCAACGAGGTTCCGACTTTACACTTTGCACTCTTAGATTACATTCCATCTCTGTTTTCCTGGTTCACGGAGGACTAAATCCTGATTTATACATGCAGCATACCAAAGTGGTAAATCTATTTTCTCAGCTCTACTACTCGTTGCTAGTTCCTGCAATCTTTTAAGCCCCAAAACAGCTATGGAAACGTGAAAGATATGGCAATCAACAACAGAAATAAAAGGAAAATATGCATTCTACAGAGGACCTCTTTTTCAAAAAGGATACAATGTCCTGAGCGACTTGAAAACTTTTGAAAAGTGTTCATTTTGGAAAATTATATGACTCCAATGAATTCTTTGGTTATGTTCCTTTTACAGTGTTCCCTCGCTACTTTGCGGTTCGCTTTTTGCGGACTTGCCATTTCACGGGTTTTTGCCTCCCGGGTTCTGAATGGTTGCCGTTGGCCAGAGTGGCGTTCTAATCCCGCCTCCTGGCAATGATGGAGTGTGGAAGGGGGTTTCACCCTCCCCCTCAGGAGAGAGGCACCCAATCAAGAGAAATTGCAAAGATAGCTAGCCCCCCCCCCAAAAAAGGCGCCTTTAAATCTCTCGTGACACCCGCTATAAGTGAGGGAACACTGTATTCTGAATTTGCAACCCATGTCAATTGCATCTTGATTTCATTAGTCTGAAAAGACTGACAGAAAACTTCTCCCAAAACTGATATTTGTCTCTCATCGTCCCTAGCTAAAATGGTTATTTTGGCTTGGGATGATGGAGGCTATAGTCCAATACATCTGGAAGACATCAGATTAGAGATGGCTGAGTTAGGCCTTTGACATCAGCACCACAGGACTTGCAATGTTTTTTGGAATTACAGGATTCCAGATAATTTTTGGAGAACTGAAGACTTGGGTTTGGCACACTGAGCAACTTTTGATCCAGATCTACAAATTCTAGCAATGGCTTTCAGAAGGACTAGGATGAGGGCCATGTTTCTGCTGCTCTTTTTTCTGTCTTCTTCTTCATGTCACGAGACTCATTCGTGGAACAAATTCATCACATGTGTGTTCAGTCGGTTCTTCTTATTCAACTGGAAAAGGAAAGAGATTGTTGCAAAGGAATGGAATGGAAGGATTGGGTCTCTTTTTTCCTCCTATATAACCTTCTTATTATTTTGCTGTCCAGAGACTCACCCAGGTCTCAGCTTGGGAGCTTTGATCCGTAGTCACCATCAAAGAGAAAGATTAAATCAGATCAGCATGAGCTTGGGTTAAGCAAAGGACAGCAGAAGAAAACACAAGTCAAACCAAACCATTCCTACAAGCAAACAAGTACATATCTCCTTCAAGGTTGACCTCTACTTCTAGATATGAACACTGCCAAATGGCTCAAACTGTATATTGCAGTGAGAACCAAAATGGTCTGATGGTTTGGGTGCTGGACTATAGCTCTGGAGACCAGGGTTTAAGTCTCTGCTTGACCATGGAAACTTGCTGGGTCACATTCATTTGGCCTCAAAAAAAGGCAGGCCCCCCTCTGAACAAATTTTGACCTCACAACCTCTGATGATGCTTGACATAGATGCAGGCAAAATGTCAGGAGAGAATGCTTCTAGAACATAGCCATACAGCCCGAAAAACCTACAACAACCCTGTGGAGGAGTGGGTGTGTTGTTGTGATGTGTGCTGGGGAAAGCGTTTAATTTCATTGTATAGTGTACAATGACAAGAAAGCTATTCTATTCTATTCTGAAATCCTGTGACAGGTCCATTTTAAGGGCTCCATAAATCAGAAACGACTTGAACGCACATAACAACAAATGCAATATAATCCAGCATCCAGAATGCAGTAGTGAGCAACAGATACCTCTCGTGTTTACCAACCAGATAGAAAGCAAGAGTGGTGTAGAAATTTGAGTGTTCGATTAGGACTTTGGGATTAAAATCCCCGCTCAACCTGGAAATTTACTATGTGACCTTGGGTAAGTCACATTTTCTCAAATTGCCCCTCTGAACAAATCCCTTAAGGCACATGTGCCAAGTCCTGCAGGCCAAATCCAGCCCTCTGTGTCATATTACATGGCCTTCCAGATGCGTGACAACACCTGTATTCCCCATCATTAGACATCATTAATAGAGCTGATGGGAGTTGTGACACAGTAACATCTGGGAGGCTACAGTTTGTTCTGTTTAGTCAGGTTCGTGGGGTTTGAATTTAGATACAAAGCTTGAGAATATGATATCCAACTTTAAAACGTCCTTCAGTGTTTCCCCAACCTTGGAACCACAAGTGCTGTTGGGTTGCCATTCCCATTATTCCCAGTCCGCCTGGTGGATAATCAAAAGTGATGGGAATTGTCATTCAATAGCACCGGGATTGTGGCGCAGCTGGCTGAGTGTTAGCTGCATTAAGATCACTCTGACCAAAAGGTCATGAGTTCGAAGCCAGCCCGGGTTGGAGTGGGTTTCCAACCAATTATGTAGGCAGTTGTCGACCTTTGCAACCCGAAAGACAGTTGCATCTGTCAAGTAGGAAAATTAGGTACCACCTTAAAGTGTGGGGAGGCTAAATTAACTAATTTATGAGGCCATAAAAAAGACTCCAGCAAGCACTCCAGCAAAAAGCATGCAGGGAATGTGGAAGTACTTCATCAGTGTCGCAAATGGACGATGAAAGCGACAGCTCCCCTGGCAGCCAGAAAAAGTTAAATAGCCTCTGTCTATGTCTGTATATGTTGTATGTCAAAATCAGCATTGAATGTTTGCCATTTATGTGTACACTATAATCCGCCCTGAGTCCCCTGAGGGGTGAGAAGGACGGAATATAAATGCTGTAAATAATACATACATACATACATACATACATACATACATACATAAATACATAATATCTGGGGGCCCAAAATGGGACAAAACCAAAGAGCACTGGACACTGTGTAATATGTATATAGTTGGCCCTCTGTATCCATAGATTCTCCATCCATACATTCAATGGCCCTTTGAAGGCAACCATAAGGCTGATACAAATGTGTTTGACCCTCTTGTCTTAGGGTCACCGAAAGTCAGAAATGACTTGAATGCATACAACAGAAAGTAGAACATGTTGATTTTTCGTTCAATAATTCATTAAATGTTCCCTTTCTAGGTAGGACTGATTAAGATTCAAGGTAAGTAGAACTCTGCTAAATGAGACCCAAGCTGTATCTGCTCCAGCATTTGTTTCGCATAGTAGCCACTGAGGGTGCATCTGCAATGCCAGGAACACAGCTTAATGGTGTAACGTTAGAAAATGTTTATTGGGCGAGTGGGCTTATTAACAAAAGACCCTCTCCATAAATGCACAGCAGAATAACTTATTAGCAGCAGCATGACCCAACACCAGTGATAAAAAGTGATAAAAAGAACAAAAACAAAAAGGCCAATGTTATCTTTGCCATAAGAGGCATTTCTTCATAGCAAAATAATATGGTTGCACTGTTTACAAAGACAAGGTTTCCATAATACAAATAAAGTTCTTTGTACTTTCTTCTTTGCTTCCATGCTGGGCTTCTGTCTTATGCAGATAAACAGCTTCACTCTCACAGAGCCTCTTCTCACACCGAAGTTACACAGGAGATTCACACACTGGAACTTCACACACTGGAACTTCACACACTGAGGCCTACTCACACTGAGGCCTCCTCATATTGAGTCCTTTCTTCCACTGAGGCCTTTTCACACTGAGGACTCTCTCAGACACCTGCTTATATTGAGCTACAGCTTTTGCTGAGTCATTGTATCCATTTAACCCTTTCAGTGCTTGACTCACATTTTTGAAATTAAAAATACCTACTTAATTTTTAATATTTCTAACAATGTTGACCATTTCCGCTACTTTGGCAGCCACCTCTCCACAAAAGTCAACATTGACACTAAACTACAACATCGTCTCTGCTCTGTGAGTGCAGCATTTTTCCGAATGAAGCAGAGAGTGTTTGAGGACCGAGACATCCATAGGGAGACCAAGGTGCTTGTTTATAAAGCTATTGTCCTCCCAACCTTGTTATACACCTGCGAAATGTGGACTGTTGACAGACGTCACACTCAACTCCTGGAACAATTCCATCAGTGTTACCTCCGAAAAATCCTGAACATCTCTTGGAAAGACAGGTGGACAAATGTCAACGTGCTGGAAGGAGCAAAGACCACTGCTGGACTAGCCACATTCTCGGAGTGCCTGTTCACTGTCTCCCAAAGGAGTTACTATGCTCCCAATTCTACAATGGAAAATAGAATGTTGGTGGACAGGAAAAGAGATCTAAAGATGGACTTAAGCTAACCTTGAAAACTGTAGCATAGAGACCGAGAACTGGGAAGCCCTGGCCCTTGAGTGCTCTAGCTGGAGGTCAGCTGTGACCAGCAGTGCTGTGGAATTTGAAGAGGCACAAATGGAGGGCAAAAGGGAGAAATGTACAAAGAGGACCCTGACCAGGACCATTTACCAACCCTGACCAGGACCATTTACCACCTGGAAACCAATGTCTTTACTGCAGAAAAAAATGCGGGTCAAGAATAGGGCTCCATAGTCACCTATGTAAGACACTGCACTTGGAAGGCCATCATACTCAGACAATGAGGGATCACCTAAGTAAGTAAGTATGTATTGTTAAATACTTTCATGGCCGGAATCACTGGGTTGTTGTGAGTTTTACAGGCTGCCTGGCCATGTTCCAGAAGCATTCTCTCCTGATGTTTCGCCTGCATCTATGGAAGGCATCCTCAGAGGTTTTGAGGTATATTGGAAACTAGGAAAATGGGTTCTATATATACATGGATATTTATTTATTTATTAACCTCCCCGCTTTAAACGGTCCCTAATTTCTCTACTCACAGCAAAGCTCTTTTCGAACTGCTTAGGTGAACAGTAAGCTGGGCTATTTAACAGTCAGGAGGCTCAACCCCGACTTGGGTTTTGAACTTGCCACCTTTCGTTCGACAGTGATTTATTGCTGCTAGTGATTAACCAGCTGTGCCACCAGCCTGGCCCTATATATCCAGTCCGGGTATATAGTAAGTAAGTAAGCACTGTAGAATTACACTTTGACACCACTCGAACTGCCACGGCTCAATTCTATGGAGCCACAAGAGTTGTAGTATCATAAGGTCCTTAGCCTTCTCTGCCAAAGAGCGTTGGCACTTCAGCAAATTAGAAAACCATTCTATAGTATGGAGTCACGGAGGTTAAACTAGTCATGGAATTATAGAATCATAGAGTTTGAAGAGACTTCATTGGCCATCCAGTCCAACCCCCTGCCAAGAAGCAAGAAAATTGCATTTAAAGCACCCCCGACAGATGTCCAACCAGCCTCTACTTAAAGGCCTCCAAAGAAGGAGCATCCCCCACACTCTAGAGCAGAGAGTTCCACTGCTGAATGGCTCTCACAGTCAGGAAGTTCTTACTAATTAATTAATTTATTTACTACATTTATATACCGCCCCTCTCAGCCCGCAGGCGACTCAGGGCGGTTAACAAAGGCAACAATTTAATGCTAACAACAGCACACAATATTTTAAAACATTGACATATTATATAATATCTTTAAAAAATCAAATAAAAACTTGTATCATAAATATCTCTCAATTAAAAACATTGTCCAAAATCATCATCCGGTCATTCCATATTCCTATGTCTGTTACACTGCATTGTCAAACACTTGCTCAAACAGCGAAATCTTAACTTTCCTCTGGAATGCTAAAAGAGAGGGGGCCGATTTAATGTGCCTAGGAAGGGCGTTCCATAGCCAAGGGGCCACCACTGAGAAGGCCCTGTCTCTTGTCCCCATCAGACGTGTTTGTGATCCTAGACGATCTTAAAGTCCTAGCTGGTTCATAAGGGGAGATGCGTTCGGACAGGTAAGTTGGGCCAGAATATAATTAATAATAATAATAATAATAATAATAATAATAATAATAATCTTTATTTATACCCCGCTACCATCTCCCCACATTTTGTATTTTCTCTGTTTGTTTGCTTTGTTCTGTTAGAAATGTAATATAACTGACTGGCTGCCCTGACACGAGAAATAAAATAAATAAATAAACCATCTCCCCAGGGGACTCGGTGCGGCTTACATGAGGCTGAGCCCAGAATACAACAATACAAGCAATTAAAATCAAACAAGACAGTAAAACAATAACATAAGCATTAACAACAGGACAGCACACTTTAAAATCTATGGGTAGGCCAAACGTAATTAAAATTTAAAAATAATGCTGGACATGGGCGAAAAAGTGATGGGGTGTTTGTGGAAACATACCAGCAGACCTAAAGTGCTTTGGAGGACAAAGTGGTATGGGATCATTACTCTGGGAAGGCACACTGGAACAACCACGTCTTCAAGCTCCTCCTAAAAACTGCCAGAGTTGAGACATGCCTGATGTCCTTAGGAAGTGAGTTCCAGAGTCGAGGGGCCACCATCGAAAAGGCCCTCTCTCTCGTCCCCACCAATCGCGCTTGCGATGCAGGTGGGAGCGCGAGCAGGGCCTCTCCAGATGATCGAAGAGATCGTGTGGGTTCGTACACAGGTAGGCGGGTCCCAAACCGTTCAGGGTTTTGTAGGTGAGACCCTGCACCTTAAATTGGGTCCGGAAAATGAATGGCAGCCAGTGGAGCTCCTTAAACAGGAGGATTGAATGTTCAGATGGTATTGATCTGCCCGCACAGAGACCCATTGAGAAACTTGCAATCGGAACATGAGCACAACAGGACTCTCCTACTCGTTCAGAAGCAGTCGTGTTGGAAAATATTTTGATAGCTCTATGTTTCTCTGCAGAAATCTTGCCAAGGAACCCGACCGCCTAAGTCAAGACTGAATGGGGGTTATTCATTCAACGGGCACGTCCCTTCTGAACAAGCCGTGCCAAGAAAGCCCTGTGATAGGATCTCCTTAAGTAGGGAAAGAGCTCGAAGGCACACACAACAAAAGCAACAGCCCTTCGCCATGTTGTCCATCCAAATATATCCTTTTGGAACAGGCTCGGGCCAACTTGGGCCCTCCAGGTGTTTTGGACTCCAACTCCCACAATTCCTAACAGCCGCTAGGCTGTTAGGAATTGTGGGAGTTGGAGTCCAAAACACCTGGAGGGCCCAAGTTTGCCCGAGCCTGTTCCAAAACGATATATTTGGATGGAGAATCAAAAGTGGTATCAAACTGTTTCAATTTCAGACTGTAGATGAGCATATAGTTCAAAATATGGGGGATTTATTGGTGCAGAAGCAAATTTGCAAAATAATTATATGTAATTGCAATTTAAATAAATGATATTGAGCACATATTTGCAAATTTTCTCAGTGTATTGCAAGTATTTCTCTTGAAAGGGAGAAAGATGCTGAATCTAGAAGGAAACAGCAAGCAAACCGTGGCTTGCATCTCTATACAAAAAAATACAAGGGAGGCACCAAAGCCTCTCTTCCCGCGAATTAATCGGCGGGAAGGGACTACATCTCCTCGCGGAAGGATTCTCAGTGTGTGTTGCTTTTCCTTGCGCTTTCACTCTGAGGCCCAACCCAGCAACGCTCCCCGGGCTTCTTCTTCTTCTTCTTTTGTGACGCGTCTCCTGATTGGCCGAGAGGACCCTGCAATGGTTGGCAGGAGAAGAGCCGAGCGCCCTGATTGGAGGCGGCGTCCCTGCAATGCGTCAAGTCATGAGTGGAGAGGGAGAGAAAGTGCTGGAGAAGGGTGTTTTGTGTGAATGAATGGGAGGAAAGAAAGGCCCTTTTGGCCCGGTTTTTGGGCGGCTTCTCGGGCGAGGAATGCGGGGTGGGCTCGCATTTGGATAATGTGCGGGCACAGCGCCGGATTTGGAAGTTTCCAGGCAGGGAAGGAGGAGGCCTGTTGTGGAGCAGCTCAGGGAGCGTCTACAATGCACAATTAATACAGTTTGACATCGCTTTAACTCCCAAAGAATCATAGGAGCTGTCCTTCTGCAAGATTCTTAGCCTTCCCTGTCAAAGGATGCGTCTGCACTGCCATTTGACACCACTTTAGCTGCTCTAGCTCAATTCTATGGAAGCCTGGGAGTTGTAGTATGGGGAGGGACCAGCACTCTTCGGCATTATAAAACTACAACTCCCAGGATTCCATATCATTGAGTCAGGAATTATGGTCGTGCCAAACTGTTAATTCTAAAATGTAGATGCACCCTCGCTGCAGCAGAATCTTGGGAGTTGTAGTTTAGCAAGACCTTTCCACCCTACAACTCCCATGATTCCATGTAGTTTAGCAAGGGCTTGCCACACTACAACTCTCATGATTCCACACCATGAATCCATGGCAGCCAGAGTGGTGCCAAACTGCATTAATTCTACAATGTAGATGCACCCTCACTGCTATGGAATCTTGGGATTTGTAGTTTATCAAGGTCTTGCTACCCTACACCTCTCATGGTTCCATAGCATGATCCACGGCTGTTAGAGTGGGGCCAAACTGTATTAATTCTATAATGTAGATGCACCACCTCTGCTACGGAATCATGGGAGTTGTAGTTTAGCAAGGTCTCACCACACTACAACTCCCGTGATTCCATTGCATAAATCCATGGCAGTTAGAGTGGTGCCAAACTGCATTAATTCTATAATAGAGATGCACCCTCACTACCATGGAATCTTGGGAGCTGTAGTTTAGCAAGGCCTCACCACACTACAATTCCCATGATTCTATAGCATGATCCATGGCCGTTAGAGTGGTGCCAAACTGCATTAATTCTACAATGTAGATACACCCTCACTGCTACGGAATCATGGGAGTTGTAGTTTAGCAAGGCCTCACCACACTACAATTCCCATGATTCTATAGCATGATCCATGGTAATTATAGTGATACCAAACTATTAATTCTACAATGTAGATGCACCCTCACTGCTGCGGAATCTTGGGAGCTGTAGTTTAGCAAGGCCTCACCACACTGCAACTCCCATGATTCTATAGCGTGATCCATGGTAATTAGAGTGATACCAAACTATATTAATTTTACAATGTAGATGCACCCTCACTGCTGTGGAATCTTGGGAGTTGTAGTTGTATCAAGACCTCGCCACACTACAACTCCCATGATTCCATAGCATGAATCCATGGCAGAGTGGTGCCAAACCGCATTAATTCTACAATGTAGATGTACCCTTGCTGCTCTGGATTCTTGGGAGTTGTAGTTTATCAAGGCCTTGACACCCTACAACTCCCATGATTCCATAGCATGTGAGGGTGCATCTACATTGTAGAATTAATGCCATTTGGCACCACTCTTAACTGCCATGGAATCTTGGGAGTTGTAGTTTAGCAAGGCCTCACCACACTACAACTCTCATGATTCCATACCATGAATCCATGGCAGCCAGTGATGCCAAACTGCATTAATTTGACAATGTAGATGCACCCTCACTGTTGTAGAATCTTGGGAGCTGTAGTTTAGCAAGGCCTCACCACCCTACAATTCTCTTGATTCCATATCATATTAGAGTGGTGCCAAACTGCATTAATTCTACAATGTAGATGCACCCTCGCTGCAGGATCTTGGGAGTTGTAGTTTAGCAAGGCCTCGCCACCCTACAATTCCCATGCTTCCATAGCATATTAGAGTGGTGCCAAACTGCGTTAATTCTACAATGTATATGCACCCTCGTTGCTGCAGGATCTTGGGAGTTGTAGTTTAGCAAGGCCTCGTCATACTACAATTCCCATGATTCTATAGCATGATCCTTGGCAGTTAGAGTGGTGCCAACCTGCATTAATTCTACAGTGTAGATGTACCCTCACTGCTGCAGAATCTTGGGAGTTGTAGTTTAGCAAGGCCTCACCATACTACCAACTCCCATGATTCCATAACATGAATCCATGACAATTAAAGTGGTGCCAAACTGTATTCTGCAGTGTAGATGCAGCTCGAGAGAGTGTGGCTCAAGGTGGCACAGTAAGTTTCCAAATTTAGTTGGAATTTTAATCCAGGTCTTCCAGTGTTATCTCTGGCTGTTGGCACCAGAGATAATACTAAACCATACAATACATATAATACAATCCTGGGAGTTATAGTTCTGCTAGATCTGTAGCCTTCTCTGCCAAAGAGTGCTGGTGCATCACCAAACTATAACTGTAATAGTTGTGTGCCTTCAAGCGACTTCTGACCTCTGGCGACCCCGAGACAAACCTCATCAGTCAATTGTATTAGACTAGAAGGCATTTCAAATCCTATGCAATCTATATATACTTGCACATGTACATCCATACGAAAAAAATCAAATTAATGAATCTTCTGCACGAGTCTATATAGCAATATATTTTCAATTAACTAGTCTCCTTTCAGCAGCCTTAGCAAATAAGGCAGTTTTGTGTATAATGTATGAGTCATCGTTTTGATCGTAGCCAGCGTAGCTTCACGTCAGATAAGTTTCACTTATTAACCTCTAAAGCTGTCTTTAATCTTTCCTAAAGCGAGCCTATCAGAAGAAGAGGTTTGGGTTGTTGCGGGTTCTTTCGGGCTATATGGCCATGTTCTAGAGCAGCATTTCTCAATCTGGGGATCGGGACCCCTGGGGGGGGGGTTGTGAGGGGGTGTCGGAGGGGTCACCAAAGACCACGAGAAAACGCAGTATTTTCTGTTGGTCATGGGGGTTCTGAGTGTTTGGTCCAATTTAATTCTTGGAGGGGTTCAGAATGCTCTTTGAGTGTAGGTGAACTATAAATCCCAGCAACTACAACTCCCAAATGTAAAGGTCTATTTTCCCCAAACTCCACCAGTGTTCACATTTGGGCATAGCTGAGTATTCACACCAAATATGGTCCAGATCCATCATTGTTTGAGTCCACAGTGCTCTCTGGATGTAGGTGAACTACAACTCCCAAACTCAAGGTCAAGGCCCACCAAAGCCTTCCAGTATTTTCTGTTGGTCATGGGAAGTTCTGTGTGCCAAGTTTGGTTCAATTCCATCATTGGTGGAGTTCAGAATGCTCTTTGATAGTAGATGAACTATAAATCCCGGCAACTATAACTCCCAAATGACAGAATCAACCCCCACCCCACCTCAACACCACCAGTGTTCAAACTTGGGCATATCAAGTTGTTGTTGTTCATTTGTTCAGTCGTCTCCGACTCTTCGTGACCCCATGGACCAGCCCACACCAGAGCTCCCTGTCGGCCGTCACCACCCCCATATCAATATCAAGTATTTGTGCCAAATTTGGTCCAATGAATGAAAATACATCCTGCATATCAGATGTTTACATTACGATTCATAACAGTAGCAAAATGACAGTTATGAAGTAGCAACAAAAGGTCACATATGGAACCCCCGGTGGCGCAGTGGGTTAAACCCCTGTGCCGGCAGGACTGAAGACCGACAGGTCGCAGGTTTGAATCCGGGGAGAGGCGGATGAGCTCCCTCTATCAGCTCCAGCTCCTCATACGGGGACATGAGAGAAGCCTCCCACAAGGATGATAAAAACATCAAATCATCCGGGCGTCCCCTGGGCAGCATCCTTGCAGACGGCCAATTTTCTCACACCAGAAGCGACTTGCAGTTTCTCAAGTTGCTCCTGACACGACTTGAGAAATTGCAAGTCGCTTCTGGTGTGAGAGAAGTCGCTCCTGACACGACAAAAAAATAAAACAACCCACAGCATGAGGAACTGGATTAAGGGATCGCGGCATTAGGAAGGTTGAGAACCACTGTTCTAGAGGCATTCTCTCCTGACGTTTCGCCTGCATCTATGGCAAGCATCTTCAGAGGTTGTGAGACCTCACAACCTCTGAGGATGCTTGCCATAGGTGCAGGAGAAACGTCAGGAGAGAATGCCTCTAGACCATGGCCATATAGCCCGAAAAAACCTACAACAACCCAGTGATTCTGGCCATGAAAGCCTTCTACAAGAAAAGGTTTGTTGTTGCCTTTCTTTGAGGCCGAGAGAGTATGGCTTGGCCAAGGCCACTGGATGGGTTTTCTGTTTGAGCCATGAACCCTGATCTTTGGACCCGTGTTGCTCAATTTTATTGCAGGGCTAGAAAGAACAGGGTTTAAATAGTTTCTCTTTGCCTCACTACGCGATTTGGAAAGAATCGCAAGTGTGCGAATGTGTCTGCTTTGCATTTAGTTTGACTTAAACTGAGTGGGGAAGCCTCCCAGGAAAACATTTCAACGCCCTCTTCGCAGGGTTAACAAACATTCTTGAATAATTTTTACCAGCTTGAGCCTTTTCCTTGCCCTTTTCGAGAGCGGTGGGAAGTGTGAGTCAGCAAATGTGGATGCCAGGCATTCACCTTCATAAGAGATTTTTAAAAATTATTTCGTACAATAATATATATATTACCAATCAGACATTAATAATGCTGTTGTTGATGTTGTTGTGTGCCTTCCATTCATTTCTGACTTGTAGTGACCTAAGGCCTATCATGTGGTTTTCTTGGCAAGAGGACTCCTGCAGGGGAAAAACTCTGCAGAAGTCCTCATAAGCTGTGATCCGAGTGGTCAGGTTTTTAAAGTTTGGTTCCAAATCATGCTCAAATTAGATCCATTATATGATCTGCAATAAAATTTCTTTTTAATACCCTTTCTTAAATAAAATACTTTGCACTGAAACAATTTTAGTTTCACTCCAAGGCCAGACATGCATTTGATTAACTTTAAAAAGACGTATAAAATGCAAGTTGAGGATCCCTTGGGACCAAATGTGTTTTTGATTTTCTTATGTAGATAATAACATCTTGGAAACGGGACCCAAATCCAATCAGAAAATTCACTTTCGTTTCATATTTACATACACACATGGTCTGAACTTACTTACTTACTTACTTACTTACTGCATTTCTATACCGCTTTTCTCACATGGGGGTACTCAAAGCGGTGTCCAACAAGTAATAGCAAAATTCACTGCCAAACATACATGTGAAAACCAAAGCGTAATGTTTAGACATATAACTATGAATTAAAACCATTAACCATACAGAATGGTGGGTGCCTGGCTTGTTGTAAAAAAATTCTTGGAGTCCTTGTGGATAACAAGTTAAATGTGAGCAAACAATGTCATGAAGCGACAAAAAAAGCCAATGGGATTTTGGCCTGAATAAATAGGAGTATAGTGTCTAGATCCAGGGAAGTCATGCTAACCCTCTATTCTGGCTTGCTAACCTTCTATTCAAACCACACCTGGAATACTGTGTTCATTGGGCACCACAATTTAAGGGATGTGTTGGCAAGCTGGAATGTGTCCAGAGGAAGGCGACTAAAATGATCAAGGGTCTGGAGAACAAGCCCTATGAGGAGTGGCTTAAAGAGCTGGGCAGGTTTGACAATGCAATTGGATAATGATTTTAGTAAGGAGACACTGATGATTATGTTTTTATGGCTTTGTACAGTTTTTATATGCTAAATGTTTTATTTGTATTTTATAATTGTTGAGGCATAAAATTGTTGCCGACTGAACCACCTTGAGAAAGGCGGTATACAAATGTGGCAAATAAATAAATAAATAAATAAATAAATAAATAAATAAATGTTTAGCCTGCAGAAGAGAAAGCTGAGAGGAGACATGATGGCCATGCATAAATATTTGAGGGGAAGCCACAGGGAGGAGGCAGCAAGCTTGTTTTCTGCTACCCTGGAGACTAGGACGCCGAACAGTGGTTTCAAACTACATGAAAGGAGACTCCACCTGAACATGAGGAAGAACTTCCTAAGAGCCGTTCAGCAGTGAATCTATCTGCCCTGGAGTGTGGTGGAGGTTTCTTCTTTGGAGGCTTTTAAACAGAGGCTAGATGGCCATCTGTTGGGGGTGCTTTGAATGCGATTTTCCTGCTTCTTGGCAGGGGGTTGGACTGGAAAGCCCACCAGGTCTCTTCCGACTATGATTCTATGATTCTATATTAAAACAGAAGACATAAGCAAACATTTAGACATTAAGACATAGGATTAAAACATATTAGAATAAATATTAAAATCACACAATCCAAAATTGTAATCCGAAGCCATTCCAATTGTCATTACTTGCACTGCTTTACTTTATTGACCAAAGGCTTGGTCCCGCAGCCATGTCTTTGCTTTCTTTCTGAAGGCCAAGAGGGAAGGCACTGATCTAATTTCACTGGGAAGGGAGTTCCATAGCCGAGGGGCTACCACTGAGAAGACCCTATCTCTCGTTCCCATCATTCGCGCCTGTGAAGAAGGTGGGACCGAGAGGAAGGCCTCCTCAGAAGATCTTAACCTCCATCAACATAATATAATACAATGTTTTTTAAAAAACAAAGTTTGTGCATGAAACAAAATGTGTATATGTTGAACAAAGGTGCCGCTGTCTCAGCCATACAAGTGGATAATTTGGGATTTTTGAGCATTTTGGATTTCAGAAATCCGGATAAGGGATATAACCTGTATTGCAATAAATACACTGCATTGTAGGTAAAACGTACAAATCCCTATTCCCTTTGTTTGTATGACAGAGTTACCATTTTCAGTATTTCCTGGGGATATATAATTATTACCAGAGAAATAGTAAAGTATACAATATTTGGAGTGTTGGACTACAACTCTGGAGAGCAAGGTTCAAATCTCTGCTCAGGCATGGAATCCCACTAGGCAATGACAAACCTCTTCTGAACAAATCTTGCCAAGAATCTTGTGATAGGCTCAACTTCGGAAAGATAAAACTATCTGTTGAAAGATTTTTAGAGGTTAGTAAGTGAAACTTAGTTAAAGTGTAACGATGCTGGATAGTGGTTACCCCCTCTGAAGAAATCTTGCCAAGAAAACCCCATGATAGGCCTTAGGTCACTGCAAGTCAGAAGTGAATTGCAGGCACACAACTTATCAATGTCTATTTGGTTAAAAAAAACAAAACAAGACACACACCCCCACCATCCAGTTACAGAGTAGATATGGCTTGTGATTCATAGCAGTGGAGTAATCACAAATCATATATATTGCAACCTCCCCCCCCCTTATATTCTCTTTCGTTTAGAACACTTATACAATTGGCTCTTTATATTTGTAGGTTTGATTTCTGTGAATTTGTTTGCATATTTATTAATATGTTCTCCCTAGGAATCTATAGATTTTATTAACACAACCATATGGTCAATTCTTAAAGGTAAAGGTTTCAAAGTCCTTAATTCACAATATCAATCGTTTTGTAAAAGAGGTTACTATCCTCCTTACATTGCCAAAAAGGGGATGCGTGTGAAACACAGGATTTAGCTTGCTCCAAGCAACCCAGTGATCTCACAGCGGAATCACAGACTCCTGGACTCACAGGTCACTCTAAGTCATAAGGTAAAAGTAAAGGTTTTCCCCTGACATTAAGTCCAGTCGTGTCCAACTCTGGGGATTGCTGCTCATCTCCATTTCTAGGCTGAAGAGCCAGCATTGTCCATAGACACCTCCAAGGTCATGTGGCCGGCATGACTGCATGGAGCACCGTTACCTTCTTGCCAGAGCAGTACCTATTGATCTACTCACATTTGCATGCTAGGTTGGCAGAAATCCAAATGTTACCAAAATTTTGGAAGGGGGTAGTTCACGAAGTGAGATGACATTTAGTAACATTACTATTTAGGCTTTCAAGGAACCAATCCTCGGTGCTTCCATGTTCATTTCAACTCTTTCTCTATTTTTTCTACTTCCGTCAGCATCCTCATTACACTGCTTTTAAGGCTTTTTGTACTTTTGAAACCCTGGGGGTTCCCTAAGGCTGTTTGTACATTCTTCTTCATTTTTAGTCTCTGAAGAGGATTGGTGGTACAATTCTGTAAAGCTTTCATCATCTAAAATTGGTTATAAGAGGGAGTGATCAAAGTTATGGTCCATTTTCATTGCCATCTTTATAATGAAGTGTATCACCAAAAATATTGTTGAATTAATATTTGCATGTGTTTCAAATGTGTAACATAATTAATTCTTCAGATCCACGTGTAGCTTTGCCAGTAAAAATGATATAGTGAGACAATTAATATGATGTAATAGCACCCATTTCAAAACATAATGGTGTATTTTTATAAAATGGAACTATGCTGCTGATGCCTTATTAGAAATATGCAGGTCTGCCATCTTATGGATCCTGGCTGGTATTACCAAAACAGAGAAAATAAAGTGTACTTATTAAGTAGCAAGAGTATGTAGGCTGCTTACATTTCCTTATTTCGTTTTTCAGATCATAATTAATTCTTTCCACCAAAGCTTGTTTCTTACCCACCCCCTCAATTATTTATATTTTTCAAAGAAAGATCCCAATTAGAGAAATCTAACATAAATATTTCATAAGGTCTGTGTTTCTTTACAGATATTTCAGAAATAGTTCCTTTATAAGTATTCACAATAATGCTTCTGCCTTGCCAAATTATATACGATGGCATTTAGAACAATGTAATGTATTTGGTAATTACAACATTTTTGTTTTTAGAAGGAAAAATGCTTCTGAAAAAAACTTTAAGACGACACTGTAGAATGCACAAAACTATGCTCAGCTCCATCTACAAAACATTGAACATGATTATTTTCAGGAAGACCACAGAGATGGTTGGGTGAGTAAGCAATTCCATTCTCATATTAATGACATCCACTTTTGTCCCATTTCAGAAAAATGAATCAAGAGGAGACACACACCACTCCAGATTTATGCCAACATAAATGTACAAGCACACCTTCACAGAAGAATATATGACATTTTATATATTTAACAGCCATTCAGAGCGCCTACACCTTCCCCTGATTGGCTGAGAAACGAGCTGGCCAGGATCCGCTCAGTGATTGGCCACGGGTTCCCTCTGCATCACAGGTGAGGAGGGATTCCCCACGGCTGGAAGAACAGCTAATCATTGGATGGTTTAAAGGCCCAGTCTGTTGTAGGGACACCCCCATGAGGACACAAAATTGAAGAGAATGATGACATGGGTATGCAGATGATTTCTTGATTGACTTAAATGTCCAGTCCCAAAGAAGACAAAGGTGTAAGGCACAGAAGACAAAAGGTGATAATGCTGGAGGCTTGACATATGCTTCATAATTTTAGATAAAGTGTTTGCTGAAACATGTTGAATTGATCTTTTTTGTAATGTCAATGCCTATCCCTATTTTTTCCATGTTTCTGAGGCCTCTAGTACCACATTTTTACATAAAGAGGCAATGCCCACAAACCTGTTAACTTAATTAACTAAGGTGTCCCTGTATATAATGGAGAAGATTCTGACTTCCACTTTTGCAGATTTATTTCATTTTATTAAAGAAAACAGTTGCCATGAAAGGCTTTCCCAGATCAGGATGTTTTCCCAGTCTATACTTATTTTTCTCTTTTGCTGAGGAAAGAGGATTTAGAGTACCAAGATGGTCAGATGGACCTAATCGTTTATATTTCAGGCCACTTTAGCATTGCAACACATCACAAATCTTTTTGTACTTCACATCTTTATAGTCTGAAGAGCTGTGTCAGAAGAATACATCTGTTCAATATGAGCAAGGCTGGCAGTGTTTTCAAACAGCAACTCTTTCTATCCCTATGCCTTGTCGTAAATTACTTTGAAACAGAGCAGCTTTCAAAAGGAGAAAAAGAATAATCACAAGTCCCTCTGGGCATGTCAGAACTCTTGCCTGTACCTAATATTTTTCTTTAGATCTCTGATTTTCTTCTCTCTCTTCGCACAATCTTGTAAAATTAGTATGACCTCTCTGATCTTGTATAGACAAGTAATTGCTACTATTTTCCAGGGATTTATATTGTGTTAGAAGAGCTAATACATAGGAAGGAATGGCTGATGACCTGGATAAGAGAAATCTAAAAGCAGCATCACAAAATTAAACATATTTAACTGCTCTGATAAAATGTAACAAAAATGAGGGGTTTTTTATAGGACAGACACAGAAATTTTGCAACTTACTACAATAAAAAAAACTAATCTTGCACATATAAACTTTATGTGCAACTTTACTCAGTAATGCTAAGATGGTTGTATTATCATCAATTTCTGATCATCTGAAAAGTCATTACACGTAACATCTACCATTCAATTGTTGTAGACTGTGCTTTTATATCGAACTCCAAATTTCACATTTCTCTATTTTATAGTAACATTTATTCTCGTATTATACATGTATGAAAACTGAGAATCCCATTCATCTAATGACATAATATAATGTATTTGTCTCTGCAAAAAATCAACACAGCTATTCTTCTGGAAACAACAGCAGTGTCATAATGCCTAAAGGCCTGACATCTGGTAGAACAATGGTAATAAAGAAAATAAGTATTATCATCCCCTGTTCTGTACACATGTGTATATTGTCCTCAGGTCAGCTGTCAACTTACTTTGACTCGTGAATTTTGTAAGGTTTTCTTAGGCAGGAAATACTCAGAAGTGGTTTTGCCAGTTCCTTTCTCTGAAACAAAGCCTACAGTCTTAGATTCATTGGTGGTCTTCCACCCAAGAACTAACCAGGACTGATCATGCTTAACTTCCAAAATAAAATGGGATCAGGTGCCTTTAGAGTATTTATCATAGGCCATGATCTGTTTATGCAAGCAGGATGTATTGGAGGATAATGTATGTATGACGGAGGGATGGACTCTCTTAAAGGAGCATTATGTCAACAATGGTGTAATCCTGATCTATTAAAAAAATGAAAAGACTACTGTTTTGGATCACAACTTCTGGAACTATTTATGGAAGTTGTCCACATTGCCTCCAATGCTAAAACAGAATGCCAGGAAATAGAGAAATGTAAGGGTTCTTATTGTAGTCAAGGATGACCCCCTCCCCCTCCAATAAAAGATAGTTTATAATCAGGGAACTTATAATTTTGCCAAGACAGAGGCGGCCCCAAGTAATTTTCAATGGTAAGCAAATGGTATTTTGGCGCCCCCCTCCCCCCAACCAATCATTGATATATATTTTCTGTTCATTGTGGGAGTTCTGTGTGCCATACTTGGTTCAATTCCATCATTGGAGGAGTTCAGAATGCTCTTTGATTGTAGGTGAACTATATATCCCAGTAACTACAACTTGCATAGGTCAAGGTCTATTAACCCAAGAGCACCTCAAGAGCGCCCCTGGGCAAAATAAACTATACTGCAAATGCTTACTTTGTGTAATGGGTTGAGCCGCCCCTGTGCCAAGGACACCAGGCTGGAATGGTATAATAAGAGCTAAGTCTTGGCCAATTTGCAAAGGGGCTAACAACAACAGCAACAACAACAAGGACCCTTCCCATGTTAGATAATGTGTACATTTAATCAAAGGTTTATACCCTATATTTCACTTATTTATAGCAGAAGGAGTCTGGTGTTCAGGACACTGGGCCTGATCAGGAACTGAATACATATGGGACAATAAAGGTTTCGGAAGACCCATCGGGGTCATTGTGTTCACACATCAGGGATATTTAATCCCATCACAAGTCATTTCTTACACCTATTGTTCAAGGGACCACCAGCCCCTCTTTCATCATTGGACAGAGGGAAATCTACATCAGAGGCAGGCGGCGCTCTCCCATTGGCTGGGGCGTGCCAAACTCCCTTCTCCGCATGGAGACCTCATTGACGTCATCTAGGCTTGGTCCAGCTGGGGGCAGTGGGAACTTTGAATCTGACTTGTATAAAAATGCCTATTTTGCTGTATAATATATCTCAGCTTATCTTGGGGGCGGATTACCATAGACTGGCATCAGTTTCAGATGAAATTAAATAAATACCTTGGTGGTTTCTGCTTCAATTTGGTGAGATTTATTCTGGAATATTGGCTTTTTTTTCACTAGGCTCAACTCACAGAGGCTTGGACCTCACTATCCACTACCGTTTTAAATTCCTCAATAACATTATCAAGCAGGGTGCTCAGGAACATATCAGAATTCAGTTTGGGAAGCACAGAGTGAAACCTTTAGGCTGTTTGCTACTTGTGTTCGCCATCTGCAAGCTCTTCAGTTTTTAAAAAGAACATGGTAATGTTGGTTCACATTTACTCTTTGTTATATCCTGCATATTCCTTCATGTTTGAATCTGCTTGGAAAATACTATAGTTATGCATTATATGTATTCAGGAAGACTGTTGGTAGACTTTTAACTTAATTTGACATTTATATTCTTGACAAGTATATTTAGCTATGAAGTGCCAGTTATTTTGACAAAGCATGTGTATTCAAATGAGCTGTATTTATGTGAACTAGGATACAATTTCCTATACAGCAGGGAGGTTGTTGCATTATGTTTTGTAGATTTTTTAAAAAGTAAAGGAGGCTTGTTTAATGTAAACATGGGGAAGAGAAGCAGCAACTGCTGCTTTCAAATACTGTAAATATCAAACAACACAATGGTAATTTCTGAAGTTTTGGTTCTTGTTATTGTTCTTTCAAAAATTCAGTGGAAAGTGTTCATACTGAGACAAAATAAAATAAAAGCAAAGCAAATGAGTATGGTGACTATTTTGTACAAAAAACTTCATTCTGTTTTGGATCCACAGAAATTAATTTATTGAGTTAACAATACATTAAGTACAACAAAAAATGAAACTACATTTTCTAATGTACTTTAATGGCTTTTTAAAGGGCCAATACCTGGCTGGGAAAAAATCAATTTATTTTCCTAGCTATGACATTGTGACTGAATGGTTTGTGCATTATATCTGTGGATGAGCTGATGTTGCATTGAGATTTCTGGGTTTTGTGGTCCAAAAAAGTAACCTTTCTAATCTGTTCCTGTGCAAAACAGTAGGCTGTAGCTTTCTATGTTGTTATATGGACCCCATTTCTCTGAAAAGCTAAAAGCTTGTTGGGCTGGACTATAGTTTGAAAAAAATTGTGAACAAATTCCTATGCACACTGCATTTGTAATGCAAAAAATAAATAAATGAAAGGATAATATTTATAATGAAGAACAATTTTAACCAACATAAACTAACCAGTATTTCAATGGGAAGTGTGGGCCTTCTTTTGGCTGATGAGACAGTCAAATTAATTAGAATGGTTGTTGTGTGCCTTCAAGTCATTTCAGACTTAAGGCAACCCTAAATCTAAAGTTTAGGACGGGGAGCAGATAAATGACCTTGAAGGGCCACCTGATTTAGGGAAACAGTGCTTGCGTGGGTTTGCTTTCCAAAGGTAATCAAAACCCACTACACTCAATACTGGGTTAGAATTGGAAAATTCATTAATTAATAAAAAACCCACTATTTGTTGCAAGATATATGATTTTTTCTTTATTTTTAAAACAATTTCCGTGGCACCAAAGTTGCAAAATGCCAAAGCTCTAAAAGTTTCGGAATGGACTTAGTAGCAGCTGTACCCTAAAACCTCTATGACAGCTAACCCTTTAATAAAATGTATCAACTTGATGATTTTTGTGTAACATGTATCTTCTATGTACTATGTCAAATCCCAAAAGTACAAATGTATAAAATTTATAAAATGAAATGTATCAAAATGTATCTATCTTTCCATGCCCTCAGTTTGCATAATCCCTTGAGAAAGGAAATCACAGCCAGGGTTCCTCCAGCTATTTCCCAAGCCAGATAAATATCAAAATCTCTCTCTCTCTCTCTCTCTGTGTGTGTATGCAGATAGATGATCCTCGTTGTCATCAGGAAAAGCTCAGGTTTTTTGTTCATTCCACTTGAGGCTGAGAGTCTGCTGCTCCTGCGGAAGAGAAGGCTCAGTAAAAATGAATTCATTTACTCTCTATACATGCAGCCTTTGTCTTTTGGGTCTTGCACCCTTTGTTTCACATGGAACTGGAAAGCTGAGTWAATCAGGGACACATCAGCATATCCATGTCACCATTTTCTCTGGATTGTGCCCGGCGCGGGGGGGGGGGGGCCTGTGCAGTCTGCAATGGACTGACTCTATCCAACCACCGGCTGTCTTTCTTCTCACCATGGGAATCTCCTTCTGCAGGCTGTGATGTTAAGGAAACCCCCGGACAATCTGGGCACAGATCCTAGCCTGCATCTCCTTTTAGCCAATCAGCAGAGGGAGTGGGAAGTCTGAATAGCTGTCAGAATCGTGTAAGATGTCATGTATTTTTCTGTAAATTTATGCTTGTATCTTTTGAAGCACCTTGCTTATACTTGCATCCTATTTAGTGAAACTGTAATAAACTGTAGTTTCCATGCAGTCATGCCGGCCACATGACATTGGAGATATCTACGGACAACGCCGGATCTTCGGCTTAGAAATGGAGATGAGCACCACACCCCAGAGTTGGACACAACTGGGCTTAATGTCAGGGGAAAACCTTTACTTTTATCTTTACCTTGCCTTCAACTCAGAGTGCCTGTACACTATTATGTCTGAACTCTATCCATGGTCCTAGCTGAAATCACTACACTAGGATTTCCCTACTCTGGGCAATCTTCCAAATCACTCTAGAAAGAAGCCAGTGGTTAATTGTTCAGATCCAGTGCTAACGTATTATCTGTATTTTATATTTATGTTCACCACCACAGGCCCGTAGCCAGGATTTTGATTCGGGGGGGGGGGGGGGGGGGGGGTGAGTTTGATTTGGGATGGGCTCAGGATCTACCCTAGCAAACCTTTTGTATCATTGTCCCAATACCCCCATGCATATGGGATATATTGAGAATGGTGATCAGATCATGATATGAATAAACACAACAGTTTAAATAATGTACCAGTAAGGCCTTTTTACAGACCACCCTGAGAATTGGGGGAGGGGGCTGAAGCCCCTCAAGCCCACCCCACCCACCACCCACCCCGGCTACGGGCCTGCACCACCATATCTTACCAGTTGGCTTGAATAAACTTCTTGCACTGAAAGGGTTAGAATAATTGATCCTTGTGGTCCTTTCTACATCTATGATGTCCCTGTTTACAATAGTATGTATCCTTTGTGTGAGCCTTTGTAATGGGTTTGGCCTGGAAAGAGAAAATGCATACATATTTCGAATGTGTTTCATCAGTGATGGGTTATATGACAGTTTAAGAAGAAGAGCGGACTCACTCAGGTTCTGAAGAGAGACGTTTCCTAGCTGTTATTGTTATCTGTTTTTCCCCCTCAGAGCTCGGGCCCAAAGCAGCCTATACTTTAAAAACAACACAATTAAAAAGGTACAAAGGATAAATATTAAAATGGAATTAAACTTGTACAGATATTAAAATAAATCAGTTGAAATACAGTTATACAATAAGTGATTGTTTTCTTTGGTTAATTGTGGCTCCTTTGAAAGGCCACATGTATTAGATAGATTATTTTGGTTACTGGGACTGTAGTTTAGTGGGCATATACTGTCTGTATATGCAACACAGCAGAGAACAAAAACACTTGCTCATATTGGGCTGCCTACACCTGCCAAGTAAACTATTATTGGCAAGGTGAAAACATACTCTATCTGTTTGTATGTCTCTGTAATACACAAAGCTAGCAGTAGTTTGAGATACAGATCTATCAATATTTCTGTTTGTAAGTATAAAATCTGAGTAGATTATGAAGTTAAAATATTGTGATGTAATGAAGCTCATAATGATTTCTAAATGTGTTGAGGTCACAATAACCCTTCTGTAGATTAACAAGACCATTCAATAGTTTACAACTGCAGTGTACTCCAGTTCAGTGCACTGCAGAGGTTGTTTTACTGCATATGTATTGACTTGCCCCAAACCTCTGTCATATTGATCGCTTAGGAACTGCAGAGAGCTTTCTGCTGAGATATAACATCTAATTCTACCAACTGTCAAGTGTAACAATAAATCACGTTTATAATTTCAATAGCAATAAAAGATACTTTGGCAATATAATTTACTGTTGCTGACTTCTTCAAGGTGTCAAAATACATCATCTTGTTTATAGCTGAATTATCAGAACTTGGTGAGGCCAAAGGAGAAGGAAATGTTAATCTCCAGCTTGCATTACATGCCGAGGCACAGAGATATTCCCATAGTGAAGGGGGGGGGGGGATAAATGGGAAGGGGTATTGGTATTAATGGTTGTCACTGAATAATGCTGCAGATCAAAAAATGCTTAAAGATTTTTATTATTTTAACATTCACACAGCCACACAATTGCATGAATGAAAGAGCAGTATAATTATGTACCAATGTTCAAAATAACATTTTAAAAATTGATTCAGATTGGAATTTCTTATTTATAAGTCCTAGTTAAACAAGCATCCCCCTTAAGCATTTATAGTTGAGCCCTATATGTTTCATGGATTGAGAAGTTGCCTCCCTTCAACTGGCTTGTAGACATCTATGTAGGTTAACTTATGGTAATCCAATGAATTTCATAGAACTTTCTTAGGCAAGGAATACCCAGAAATGGTTTTGGCAGTCTCTTTCTCTAAAATATAGCCTATAACACCTGGTATTTATTGGTGGTCTCCCATCCAAATACTAACAAGGGCTAACCCATCTTAGCTCCCAAGATTAGACTTGATTTGGTGTCTTTAGGTTATTTAGGTCTATGTAGGTGGTAATTAGAGAAAATAATTGAAAAGGATATTTCCATCTACAAAACATTGAAACGTCTACATTGTCAGAGAATGACAAGATGAATCTTAGATTGGTTAATATGTACTTCTAGAACCTTATGAAAAAAAACTCTCTTGAAAATAATACTCTAAAAATGACTCAAGTTTTCTTGTTAGATATATGATACTGTGGTTAAAGAATCCTAAAATTAGGACTATCATTAGTAGCTGATCAAGAATGTACGGAATGAAGGTGTTGCCATACCAAGTAAGTGAATCAGGCTGTTATCATGATTCTGAGAGGCCTGGAGTACATCTTCGATTGCCTTGAGAAGTTCATTGTCAAACCAAGCCCCAGGTCTGAAACTAGCAAGCATGCAAAGAATGTCCCTGCAATGGTGCTGGACCTCAAAGGCCCACTGCCTGCCTCTTTAAAGAGACAGGATGGGGGTTTCATTGTACTCTGCATTTTTACACTATGGGCAGCAAGTTTCTTCTATCATGCAGGAACTCTGCAGTTTGGATACTGCAGTACAAGTGAATTCCAAAAGCTCCCTTCTAGTCTGAGGCAAATTTAAGATAGGTTCAGGACACTCCTCATGGTGGATAGAACTGAGGGCTCTGCATTGAGCTCAGTCTGAAACAGTCTGACTTCAAGTCCTAGAATAATCTGGGCCATGATCCATAGCTGGAGGATTCTGAAGTTGCAGCCTAAAAGTAATCTTCCCAAGCTCTTTAACACAAAATAATAATAATATGGACCTGCACGCATCATTCGAAAATACATCACACAATCCTAGACGCTTGGGAATAATCTTCCCAAGCTCTTTAACACAAAATAATAATAATATGGACCTGCACACATCATTCGAAAATACATCACACAATCCTAGACGCTTGGGAAGTGTTCGACTTGTGATTTTGTGATACGAAATCCAGCATATAGATCTCATTTGCTGTGATATACTGTGCTTTTGTGTCAGTAAAATAATAATAAAAATAATAATAATAATAACTGGAAAAGATGACACGACATGAGGATTTAAAGATCGAACTGCAAAGACACAAACCAGTAAAGGTGGTCCCAGTGGTGATCGGCACATGGGTGCAGTGCCTAAAGACCTTGGCCTGCACTTAAACACAATCGGCGCTGACAAAATTACCATCTGCCAGCTGCAAAAGGCCACCTTACTGGGATCTGCATGCATTATTCGCCGATACATCACACAGTCCTAGACACTTGGGAAGTGTCCGACGTGTGATCCAATACAACAGCCAGCAGAGTGTCTGCTGTGGACTCATCTTGTTGTGTTTCAAATAAATAATAATAATAATAATAATAATAATAATAATAATAATAATCTCACAAAGTCCTAAACGCTTGGGAAGTGTTCGACTTGTGATTTTGTGATATGAAATCCAGCATATATATCTTGTTTGCGGTGTCATACTGTGTCAAGAAAATAATAATAATAATAATAATAATATATTTGTGTCCATGTGCAAATAATAATAATAATTATTATTATTTCTTACCCTCCTCCCCTCATGACTTGAAGTGGGTTACAACATTGCTAAAACACATAATCAAACATAATAATTTTTAAACACTCTGTAAAATACACATATTAAACCTATTTCCATAAAAATAAATATTAAAATACACAAAACAAAAGTTAGATAAAGAATTTAAGTTAAATTTGTCATTAAAACTGTCTGAATAGGTCTTCACTTGTGTCTTAAATTCTGACAGATGACAGTTACAGTGCTACAATTCCTCTTTAACTGCCATAGCAACTTCCTGTCGAATTCTGAGATGTGTAGTGCTTGTATTTTACCAGTTGTACATCGGCTCAGAGGCCCAGGTGAGTTGCAAGGCAGTAGACAAAAGCCATAAATAAATAAAAATCAAGTCTTGGCAGGGGTGCTATGCTCTGTGGTCAGCACCCATGAGCCTGTAAAAGAATAGATGTGTAAAACAGGAGCGGTAAAGGATGATAAAGCCTGAGAGTCAGGTGCATTTACCAACTTCTAAAGGTTGCAGTTGCCTTTCAAAGGATGAATTCTGTATTTGTAGACAAACATGTTTGCTCAGTAAGCAGGTGAATTGTGTCACTCTATTGCTTGAAAGAACATAAGGATAATCCATCAGAACAAAAGATGGTGGGAATATTTTTCAGAATGTATATGTTGCTTTGTAATTTTGACAAAAAGATGTAAACCTCCTGAATTAAAAAAAGACACTCATCTGTCCAAGTTGAGGACTTTGAATATTCACTTTTTAAGTGTCTAGGTTTGAATTCTTGTGTTAATTGAACAATATTGCCAAAATACGTATTTTAAAAGTGGGTTTAAAAATCCCGGGACCTGACGGCAGATCCACACACAGACCTGTCAGCCCTGGGATATGGGCCCCTGCCGTCCTCAGAGTCTTCTTTTGAAGCGGATCAAGATGGAGGGTGCACGGAAAACATCTAGTGGAAGTTAAAAATATTCTTCCATTATGTGCTGGACCATACATGCACAAATGCAAATATCTTAATATAATCAGATTTGCATGTGCACACGTGAGGTCTAGCGTATAACGGAGGGAATTTTTAAAAAAGAAAACCCAGTTCCATGGGATCTTTCTCTCCCCTTCATAATGTTAACCTCTGTTTAACATTATGAAGTGTCAAATAAAGAGTTTAAGAGAGTTGTAATTGCTTTCCATTTATACTTCCTTTGAACCACTTGTGTGTCCATTTGTCAGCCTGATCAGCTGTTTTGGGCTTTTTAAAGTGCATGTGCGCTGGAGCAGTCTACACAGGGGAGAGAGAGAAGGAAAGCACATGTTTTGCATGATTGTAGGGATATACAGTGATGGGAATATGCACATTTTCCAGCCAGAATGAGGTTGTAAGCACACCTTTTAAACATGTTCTGTTTACCTCTTAACCCAATCCATCCTGTAGTGTGACTAACTGTTGTTTAGTCACATCCCCTTTTAACTCGGTTACTTCTGCGTTTTACAGCATGTGTAGTAGTAGGGCACTGAGTTAGGATTTTTTCCAATCAACAGACAGCTCTTCTTTAACACTCATATAAAAGCCAGAACAAAGTCTCCTTCCTTCCTTCCTTCCTTCCTTCCTTTGATTTACATCCCACTTTCCCCCCAAAATGATTCTTTTCATGCTGTGGATATGACATTTGTTCAACGGAGCTGGACAGGTATTTAATTCATTTGTTATTATTATTATTATTCCTAGCTTTCACCTCCCCTCCCAATAAACATGATGAAAAAAAATTAAAGACTGTATATGGGTAAAAATGCAACTAATAGACCTGTCTAACCTTTGTGAGAAATTCTAACAAAGATAAATTGGAGTAGCTTTAAGCACATATCATCTCTGTATTTACTGGGAGTAAATACAAATTAGTTTTTAGAAATGTTTTATATATCTTGAATACAGAACTTCAAAGGAATAATTTAAAACATAATTTCATTGTTACAGTTTGCACGCATCTATTTGAAATAAAATCCATGCAGTCAATAAATCAAACTGTGGACCCATATCAAATCTAAATTTCAATGGGAAAACCTTTATAATGTAGGCATTCTAATGGAAGTTGTTAAGACCTCTTTCTAGGCTCAAAGTAACACCATCTTGAATGCAATCCCTTTTCTGTATTACATGTTACTGTCATAAAAAGAGCTACTCCATTTCATCAAAGTAAATCTAATGTACTGCAGAATAAAGCTTTAATGTGATTGAAAATGTAAACCATAGCATCCAGAGCAATAAATAAATCTCTGGGATTGTTGGTTCCTAGTACTTTAAAGGAATGTGTTGAGTACTTTGAAGGCTAATGTAAAATCATATTAGCAGAGCGTCAATGGGGTAGAAATGAAAGGTGAATTATTTCATTCTTTCAGCTGCCTGCAAGAACTAAATCATTGTGACAATGATATGACAAGTACTTAAATATCCTCGTTTTACTAAAACTAAATGTGTATTTTTTACAAAAAGTGATACAAATGCCCACAAGAAAACAAAAAATGTGTGTGTGTGGGTTAAAGCACTGAGCTGCTAAACTTGTTGACTGAAAGGTTGCAGGTTCAAATCCGGGGAGGTTCAAATTCTGAAAGGTTGCAGGTTCAAATTCTGCTGTCAGCCTCAGCTTCTGCCAACCTAACAGTTTGAAAACATGCAAATGTGAGTAGATCAATAGGTACCGCTCCGGTGGGAAGGTAACGGCGCTCCACGCAGTCATGCCGGCCACATGACCTTGGAGGTGTCTACGGACAATGCTGGCTCTTCGGCTTAGAAATGGAGATGAGCACCACACCCTAGAGTCGGACACGACTGGACTTAATGTCAGGGGAAAACCTTTACCTTTACCTATACCTATACCTATACCTATACCTATACACACACACACACACACCAGAACAGAATATCTATTAGTGAAAAAGACCAATCATCAGCCTACGGAAAGTGCAGTTTTGACTGTAGTCTACCGGTAAATGTAGAATTACTGCATTTCTTACAATATTTTATCTGTACTTACGTGCTCTCCTCTCTATTATGTGTATGCCCCTGAAGCTGTCCTTAAAGTAAGGATGACAAAAGTGCCACCCATGGGACCTCCAAAGACATTTTTGTGACCCTTTGGACCTCACTGGAGTCAAATAAAATGTTTACTATTTTTGTAACAATTTTGTCCCAATATGTCCTCTGGAGGTATTTGAAGATTGTTGACATATTTTGGGGCTACTCACTTCCTAATGTAAAAAAAGTCTCTCTAGGCCTAAAATAACCAAGAAGGTCTCAAAACCCTGTGAAAATTCCCCTCTGTTTCTCTGGAGGTTATGTGAGGCAAAATGTTGATGTTTATATGAGTGTGTGTGTGTGTGTGTGTGTGTGTGTGTGCGCGCGCTCAATATCATATTCCTAGCACCTCAAGATATCTCCAATTTCTCTTCTTTTGAAGCTCTCAATTTTTGTTCATATTGTTTACATAATAATGCAACCGAGTTATACTATACATATATGAAAACCCAAGGTGACCCTTGAAGAAAAGAAGTCACAGCTTGACTGTTTAGAAAAACTCCATTCTGAGTTCCTGGAGAGCAATGAAAACTTTGCTATTTCACTTGGTCTTTGGCTGCTAAAATTAGAGATGGTTAATTGTTTGAAGTTCCAGATCTACTTTGAAAGAAGCATTTCATTTGTTTCAAAATCTCCCCCTACCCTCCTTAATATTTTAGTGGCCCGTAACTCAGGTATGGACAAACCCAAGTCCAGGGGCTGGATGTGGCCCTTGGGCTCTTTTCTTGGGCCCTCCTCTCTCTCGCCATCATATCCTTCCATCCTTCCCTCTTGTCTTCCTTCCTTCCTTCCCCCCTCCCTCTTCCTTCCTTCTTTCCTTCCTTCTCTCTTTCCTCCCTCTCTTCCCTCTCTCAATTTCCTTCCATCCTTTCATCCTTCCTTCTTTCTTTCCTTCCTTCCTCCTTCGCTTCCTTCCTTCCATCCTTCTCTTCCTCCCTCCCTTCCTTCTCTTTTTCCTTCCTCCTTCCCTTCCTTCCATCCTTTCGTCCTTCCTTCTTTCCCTTTTGTCTTTCCTTCCTTCTCTCTTTTGTTCCTTCTTACCTCCCTCCCTTACCTCTTTCCATCCTTCCCTTCCTCCATTTCATCCTTCCTTCTTTCTCCCTTTCCATCCTCCTTCCCTTCCTTCCTTCCATCACCAGGCAGCCAGTCCTCTTAGTAGGGAGTGCTAGCACGTGGCCCCCAAGTTAGAAAGTTCAGCCATGCCTGCTGTAACTCCTCCAGATTCCTCAGTCTGACCTTTTCCTGGTCAAAAAGAGAAGCTGAATTGACTCTCTTGGAAGCATGAGGAGTGGCAGTTCTTTAAATAGTTTGGAAATGCCAATGACTCACTTCTAACCACTTTTGTTTTTGTCTCCTTTGTTTTCTGTCATTAGTGGCAATCTATACAAGTAAGGTAGACACTAAATTAGAGGGGGTGCAGGGCAAAGTGTTTTCTCATCTGCCACTGGGCCGTGGCAGACTTCCTTGATTGACATACCAGCAATCCAAGAACCTGCCACTGCTTAAAACAGCCTATCATTTTTTTTTAATCTGGAGAAACCTTTGAGAGATCTTTCAGGTGTCACTGAATCTTTGCCAAAAAAAAGTCTGTTTTCCCCCAATTTAAGTATCTTGTAGAATCTTTAGCAACCATTCATGGAGCCCTAGGGAAATCAGATGGAAAAAACTCTGGCTTAAGACTGTTAAGTAAGAAAGTAATAACACCGTAAGGAGGGTTAAGAAGCCCTGGGAGATGGCTGGTGGATGCACAAAACAGCCAAGCACTCACCCTGCTTTTGAGAATGCTTGAAATCTGTAAAAACAGATCTGAATGGTACAGGAAAAAAAAGATATACAATATATGCGTTTTTCTAGGAGACAGGCTGACTATATCAAGTAAAACAAACTAGACAGTAGATTGGGGGAAATGGGAAATGTGGATACACTAATGTTTGGCTCCGAAGTATGCTTTAGTATGTAAGAAGTAAATTGGAAGTGAGGGCAATGAAAAGGAAATTACAGGGAGGCCTGTAGGAAGGATGGTTGTACAATTTGCTCAATTAAGTTTTGTTATGTCTGAGCACTTGTTCATGAGTAATTATGTGGTCACAAACTGAAAAGAAGCAGAAATCCAGAGGAGAGGAAAAGGAAACAACTAAAGCAAGGAAATCACTGTTGCTTGCACTCAATTTGTAGTGTGATTTGAAAGCCTGGAGCTATGACCGTGTAACTGCTTTACACATGTCCTACAGAAGAACACCACCCAGGAAGCAAATGATTTTGTGTATATCCCTCCAGCTTTCTTGATGTGGGTGGAACTGATGACCGAGTTAACCAAGAACATTTAGCTACATGGAACAAGTATGGTAGAACCAAAATGAATGCTGGCTTAAGAGCCTGTTGTCGCTCAGTGAAAAATAGGATCTTCCATTGTCATAGAAGCTTGACTGACTACTCGATCCAGAACTTTACCCATATGCAACATTTGCTCCACAAAGGACCGACTATTGTCAGTGTGAGAAGCCAGATCATGGCCACCCACTAAATTGGGTGGAGACCTCTTGGCAGGAGAATGTGAAGTTGGTTAAGAGGAATGTGAGGTTTCATCTCGACCGGAGGACTCTGAACCCTCACATGAAGTCTCCAGAACAACTATTGACAGAGACCAAGCCAGTCCGAGTGCAGTGAGTGAGGCAAAGGCTGATTAGTCTTTGACTTCCCATTGAGATGGTGATTTCTGACAAGGTGGAGACTGCTGATGCAACAGATATAAACAGAATTGCAATGATAAGATGGAGGACAGAAAAGGTCTTCGCTACACTTGTGGTGTCTGGATACAGAATCCCTCCAGTGTTGTCTATGTGCAGAGTAAAGAAATGATGCTTTTCCAGGAATATTTGCAAAGAGGTGTTTGAAATGTTGATTTTGAAAAACATTGAAAATGATTACTAATGGACAGGCTCTGCGCTGTTATGAATTTTAGAGAAGCTTTGATGTAAAAATGTATTTTTAACAAGTATTTAGTGAGGAGAATTTTTAGATTGGATGTAAAAATGTTAACAAACTTGTATGGCCTGGCTAGAAATAATAGAAATGCCTTTTACAAATGAATTCTGTTTTTAGAGATGATAGAATGCTGCTCTTCACAAACAATTATGGATCCCGAAAGCATACACTGATCTTGCTATACCTTTCAAGTACAAATGTTGCTTTTTGCAGGTGCTTCCTAACTTTCCTAACTTTGATAAAATTCCTATTAGATTATTTGGAATAGCAGCTAAAGAGATTCAGTCACAAATCACAAGCACTGCAGTTCAAACAGAATGGGAAACCAACCAAGGCTTCGGTTTTCGAGCCATCATTTGATCTGGCATGCTCCCTGAAAACGTACAGAGCCTTGAAAGTCCATCAATAAGCTGCAGACTGAAATCAGGAGGGAAATGCATTCCTTTTAACTACAGGCAACTAATTAAAGCTAAAACAAAGTTTGTGCGGTTCCAGTAACTGCTGCTACAGTAATGAAGGGCTACATATTGGGTAGGGGAAGTAGTTCATCTAAAGCAGTGGTTCTCAAACTTTGCTCATTCAGATGTTTTGGACTTCAGCTCCCACAATTCCTAACAGCTGGTAAACTGGTTGGGATTTCTGGGAGCAGAAGACCAAAACACCTGGAGGAGCACAGTTTGAGAAACACTGATCTAAAGAATATTCTGCCTCATTAAGGTAAAGGTTTTCCCCCTAACATTAAGTCTACTCATGTCCGACTCTGGGGGTTGGTGTTCATCTCTATTTCTAAGCCAAAGAGCCGGCATTGTCCGTAGATGTCTCCATGGTCATGTGACTGGCATGACTGCATGGAGTGCTGTTACCTACCCGCTGAAGCAGTACCTATTGATCTAATCACATTTGGATGTTTTCGAACTGCTAGGTTGGCAGAAGCTGGGGCTAACAGCATTCGAATCCCTGGATTCGAACCTGTGACCTTTCCGTCAGGAAGTTCAGCTGCTCAGCGCTTTAACCCACTGCAGCATCTTGTTTACTGTTTATTCGTTCAGTCGCTTCTGACTCTTCATGATCTCATGGACTAGCCCACATCAGAACTCTCTGTTGACCGTGGCCACCCCCAACTCCTTCAAGGTCAAGCCAGTCACTTCAAGGATAACATCCATCCTTCTTGCCCTTGGTTGGCCCTCTTCCTTTTTCCTTCCATTTCTCCCAGCATCATTATCTTCTTCAAACTTTCCCATCTTCTCATTATGTGGCCAAAGTACTTCATTTTTGCCTCTACTATCCTTCCTTCCAATGAGCAGTCAGGATTTATTTCCTGGAGTATGGACTGGTTGGATCTTTTTGTGGTCCAAGGCACTCTCAGAATTTTCCTCCAGCAACACAGTTCAAAAGCATCTATCTTCCTTCGCTCAGCCTTCCCTATGGTCCAGCTCTCGTATCCATAGGTTGCTATGGGGAATACAATTACTTTAACTATGTGGATCTTTGTTACCAGTGTGATGTCTCTACTCTTCACTATTTTATCTAGATTGGACATTACTCCCCTCCCAAGAAGTAAATGTCTTCTGATTTCCTGGCTGCGGTCTGTGTCTGCAGTCATATTTGTGCCTAGAAATACAAAGTCTGTCAATGTCTCCACGTTTTCTCCCTCTTTTTGCCAGTTGTCAAACAGTCTGGTTGCCATAAACTTGTTTTTTTATGTTTAACTGCAACTCAACTTTTGCACTTTCTTTTTTCACCTTTCATAGAAGGCTTCTCAGCTACTCCTCGCTTTCAGCCATCAAAGTGGTATCATTTGCATATCTAAGGTTGTTAATGTTTCGTCCAGCCATTTTAACTCCAGCCAGCCTTGGATTCGTCAAGCCCCGCACGTCGCATGATGTGTTCTGCATACAAGTTGAATAGGTCGGGTGAGAGTATACAGCCCTGCCATGCTCCTTTCCCAATTTTGAACCAATCTGTTGTTTCATGTTCTTGGCAGGGGGTTGGTCTGTTCTTATTGTTGCTAATACAGATTTCACAGGAGACAGACAAGATGAGGGACAGGGAGCAAGGCACAGGGAGGAGGGAGCAAGCTTGTTTTCTGCTTCCCTGGAGACTAGGACGCGGAACAATGGCTTCAAACTACAAGAAAGGAGATTCCATCTGAACATGAGGAAGAACTTCCTGACTGTGAGAGCCATTCAGCAGTGGAACTCTCTGCCCCAGAGTGTGGTGGAGGCTCCTTCTTTGGAAGCTTTTAAACAGAGGCTGGATGGCCGTTTGTCAGGGGTGATTTGAATGCAATATTCCTGCTTCTTGGCAGGGGGTTGGACTGGATGGCCCATGAGGTCTCTTCCAACTCTTTGATTCTATGATTCTATGAAGGGTCGCTCACGGAAGCCAGATGCAGTTGGTACTGGGTGCAGGGGCTCCACGCCAACGGAGGCAAGTACAGACTGCCCAGATTAGAAGTTAAGGATTTCCCCATTAGTTAGTATACAGTTATGAAGATAGTGCCTGTTTCCAGTGAACAAGATTGCAAGAGCCAATTAAATGCACAGGCCCAGTGTGTGACAGCACATTTAGAGTAGTCAATAAAACAATCTGCCAAATGAAACAGCTTTCAAACTCTCCCTTCCCTCTTTTCCTTCCTGCCTCCCTTTGAAGCCACTCTCACTCAGTCTAGATCTCTCAATGACACAAAACACGTGCTATTCCCGCTTTGCCCTCTAGGGGGCGGGCGCCGTTTTGAGAGTAAAGCCCCGCAGGACTTCATTTCCCAGCATGCCTCAGAGGAGAGGCGCTGCCGCCATCTTGGCTCCATCCGACGCGGGTTTCTGTATCGTAGGGGGGCCTGAGGAAGTGGCGGCTCCTCGGGGCCACTGATTGGCCGCCATGGCCCTTTTCCCTGCGTTTGCGGGCGCTGCTAAGCCCGGGGAGGCTCCAACGGGCGAGAGCGGGGGCTCCAAGAGAGGTAATGAATGGCCGCCTCTCCCCCCCCCCTCAAAATATATCCCAATGGTCTCGTCCTTTGCTTTGGTTCTGAAGCCTTCCTGCTTTGGGTGCCTCTAGACAGGCCTGGGCCAACTTGGGCCCTCCAGGTTTTTTGGACTTCAACTCCCACAATTCCTAGCAGCCGAGGCTGTTAGGAATTGTGGGAGTTGAAGTCCAAAACACCTGGAGGGCCCAAGTTGGCCCAGGCTGTTAGGAATTGTGGGAGTTGAAGTCCAAAACACCTGGAGGGCCCAAGTTGGCCCAGGCTGTTAGGAATTGTGGGAGTTGAAGTCCAAAACACCTGGTGGGCCCAAGTTGGCCCAGGCCTGCTTTATATGAACCTCTTTCCCACTTTAGTTGCTATAGAGACCTGGGATTTGGCAGAGGAGGCTATGTAAAACTACTAATCCCAGAATCCCATAGCATTTTGAGACATGAATAGTGTCAAACTATATTGATTTTACAGTGATAATTATACAATCATAGAGTTGGAAGAGACCTCATGGGCCATCCAGTCCAACCCCCTGCCAAGAAGCAGGAAAATCGCATTCAAAGCACTCCCGACAGATGGCCATCCAGCCTCTGTTTAAAAGCCTCCAAAGAAGAAGCCTCCACCACACTCCGGGGCAGAGAGTTCCACTGCTGAACAGCTCTCACAGTCAGGAAGTTCTTCCTAATGTTCAGGTGGAATCTCCTTTCTTGTAGTTTGAAGCCATTGTTCCGCGTCCTAGTCTCCAGGGAAGCAGAAAACAAGCTTGCTCCCTCCTCCTTATGACTTCTCCTCACATATTTATACATGGCTATCATGTCTCCTCTCAGCCTTCTCTTCTTCAAGCTAAACATGCCCAGCTCTTTAAGCCGCTCCTCATAGGGCTTGTTCTCCAGACCCTTAATCATTTTAGTTGCCCTCCTCTGGACACATTCCACCTTGTGTTTCTCCCTTCAGTTGTGATGCTCAGAATTGGACACAGTATTCCAGGTGTGGTCTGACCAAGGCAGAATAGATGGGTAGCATGAGTTTCCTGGATCTAGACACTATACTCCCTATTTATGTAGGCCAAAATCCTACATACATGGGGACCAAGCCCAGCATAAACAAGGAATTCAAAGTTACATAATTAAAAACATGGAAATAAACAGTATAGTGAAAACAATTAAAAACAGAAAAGTTAAAAAAAATCATAAAACGTATAAATTAATATCAATCCCCGGGCATGTTCAGGCAAACATTCAGCGCCATAAACTTCAGTGTGCATTCAATGCCATAAAATAACAACAGTAGACTAAACAATTCCAGATTAATAAAATAGAACATTCAGCAGTAATAATAATGATAATACATTTTTTATATCCAGCCTCTCTCCACAAGGACTTGGGGCGGCTCACAACGAAAGCAAATCACAATACATAAGTAGAAAACAAAAAAAGACATATGTAACAAATAAGCATAAACATTTTTTTAATAAAAAGATATCACAATAAATAAATACACAGGTTAAAAATTGTATGTAAAAATTGTTAAAAACATATTGCACTGCAGAGGCAAAACTTTCCTCTGTTACATCGCTCTACTGGCTGCCAGTTTGCTAACGGGCCCAATTCAAAGTCCTGGCTTTGGCCTATAAAACCCTAAACCAGTGGTTCTCAACTGTGGGTCCCCAGGTGTTTTGGCCTACAACTCCCAGAAATCCCAGCCAGTTTACCAGCTGTTAGGATTTCTGGGAGTTGAAAGCCAAAACATCTGGGGACACACAGGTTGAGAACCACTGCCCTAAACGGTTCGGGTCCAGCTTACCTGTCCAAACGTATCTTCTCTTTATGAGCCAACTAGAGCTTTAAGTTCTTTTGGGGAGGCCCTGCTCTCAGTCTTACCCCTTTACCGGCATGACTGGTGGGAACAGGAGACAGGGCCTTCTCAGTGGTGGCCCCTTGGCTATGGGACTCCCCAGTGAGATCAGATTGGCCCCAATCCCTCCTGGTCTTTAGGAAAAGGTTAAAGACCTGGCTTTGCACACAGGGGTTTGGGGGGTTAGGAAATGCAGAATTTGACCTCAATCTAGCAGTTTGAATAATTAATAATGACTATAGGAAAACCAAGAAGTATGGAAATCATGACTTGGCACTTTCTATGTTTTTTAATCTGTTTTATTGTATTTATATATTTTAACTGTTTATATGTTTTAACTGTTATAATTTAATGTGGTGTGTTTATGGTTGTGTATATGATGCGGCATTGAATTTTGCCATAGTTTGTAAGCCTTCAGGGTGAGAAGGACAGGGTATAAATATGGTAAATAAAATAAAATAAATAAAACCAGTTAAAAACTAATAGGTATTGACAAGGCTAAAAGTTTTTAGTTCTTTTCTCTTGTTCCTACTAGCCATGCTTGTGAGGGTGGTGGGACCGTGAGAAGCCCCCTACCCCGCCCCGCCCAGCGGCCCTTAAGACTTGAGTTGGTTCATGTGGGAGGTGCTGTCAAATCACAAGAGGACAATAATAACAGATTGCAGAATGTTAAAACAGGGATTAAAACAATAATTGAATTCCATTCCTTAATTCATAAAACTATTGAACAGTGGTACTCTCTGCCTTGGAGTCCAGTGGAAATTCCTGCCTCTTCTTTTAGTTTGAGGTGGGGCACAATAGAGTCAAATACATCTATAAAAGCACATATTAAAGCATAGTTAAAATACAAACCGTAAAATAATTTTTAAAAAACTATTTATGTCCCGCCCTATCTCGGGGGGGGGGGGGGGGGGGGGGGGACCACAAATATCAGCAAACATTCAATGCCGTAAAAACGAGACCAGGACAAAATAACCAAACCCATCCAGACCCCAAAAAATAACCACATCTACATCAAAAGTAATAATACATTATCAAAAATTAAACAATAACATAGCAAATACATGATTTCACAACTTACATTGGGAGGAATCAGAACAAGAATCTAAACACAATAAAATAAGGTTTAAAATACTATTTTTTGCACCCAGCATACATTAAAATAAATCAACATACATGAACCAAAACAATAAATATGTACCCCTCCTTATGAACCTGGCAGCCTAGTGGACTCTTGACTGATTGGGCTGAAGCAAATGATTAAAAGGGACATTGTTTTTTTCCCTGGGTTTCTATTTGCTGAACCCTGAAGTGCAGAATCATTTCTGGCTCATTCCCAACTGTGGCATTCATGGACCCCCGCTAATAGTGTTTGACTAGTAATGTTCAGCACATACAATGGGGAATTTCTGTCTATTTTGCTGATGTTGACAGGAAGAGGAGTGTCTCAGGCACCTGGAAAAAAAAACCCAGATGAGTCCTGGTATCCAGCTCACGCAGCACTGAATTTAACAGAGGGATTCTTTACTGGAAGCTTCTTTTCATTCCTGAGCATAGTGTGGGAATAGTATATGCACAAATAAGGCCTGAGCAAAATTTTGCAGCTGCAGTGCCTCTCCATATTGTTAATGTGTCTGGTATTTTATAGAAGAATGCTGGTATAGAAGTGTCTGGTGTTCTGCAACACAGCTTCTTACACAGTGGGTCCTGATCCCAAATGGTTTAGCTCAGTGTTGGGGGTCACGAAAAAATTGGCAACAGTAAAGAATGCCACCCATTTATACAAATCTGTTAGTAGCAACAGGCAGTGTTTACAGTGGACTCTGCAGAAAATGTGTCAGCTGTACTCTGCAGAAAGCAACATCAGCCTGTTGAGCAAGCCTTGCAAATGGTGATCTGTTACCAGTAAATGTTTGGTTTTATGCCTATTATATATACTTATATACTGGGATCATGTAAAAATGTTCCTCAGTGGAAAGGGGTCATGAGTGGAAAAAGTTTAAGAAGCTCTGGTCTATTTTAAAGCAGAACACAGTTATACGTCAGTTAATGAACTAGATTTGTTTGTTCCTGGGCATTAGTTCTTTAATAGAAGGTTTGGTACCAGAGGCAGGAATAATGTGGAAAGAATAGGGTTAGGGTCCTAAAGCTCTCAAAAAAAGAGAAGTACCAACATTATATGTAAATATGCCCTTTTCATCTCATTTCTTTTAAAAAAGTTTTAATTGATTTGATTCGATTTCCATAGTCTCCTTGGCTTCTGTACTTGCTTTCCCTATAATTGTATGCTCTACTGCCATCAAAATGATAAACATCATGTAAAAAACTCTTTTTTTGTATTTAAAAACTACATTAAGTTATTATTTTTGAAGTCCTTAATCACAGTGTTTTGTAAACTGGGTTGTCTGTTGGCATTAAAAGTACCCCCCTTTTTTCTTGTATATCTGCAGAATTCAACTGGCTAACCAACCCAAGTTTCTCCAGTGAAGATGCACTAAGATTGCATCAACATGTTTTAGAAGTAACAGATCCTGATGCGGAGAAATTATCAGTCCAAAGGTAATGTATTTTTGATATCTTTTATTATAGCCTATTGAAATGTACTCAGAGACAAACATACTGCCAGTTTTACAAATATTTATTTATTTATTTATTTAGCGTGTCAGTATCAACCAGACAATTGTATTACATTTTAAACAAACTTTTAACTAACAGACAAAACAGAGTTTGCAAGCTTGGTAGTTGATTAAATGTCCTTTGACCAGTAGCTGGCCACTTGGAGTGCCTCTGGTGTTGCTGCAAGGAGGTCCTCCATTGTGCACGCGGCATTGTGCATTCTCTCCTGACATTTTGCCTGCACCTATGGCAGGCATCCTCAGAGGTTGTGAGGTCTGTTGGAAACTAGGAAAATTGGGTTTATGCATCTGTGGAATGTCCAGTGTGCGAGAAAGAACTCTTGTCTGTTGGAGATAGGTGTGAATGTAGCAATTGACTGCCTTGATTAGCATGTAATGGCCTAGCAGTTTTCAAGGTCTGGCTTCTTATAAATGTAAGAATAGTAGTATTTTTGCATTTATAGGAGTAAGCCCCATTGAACTCAGTGAATTTTCAATAGCTATGCATAGGCTTGTGCTTTATGTCTACTTGTTAATATCTGCTAACCTTTTATGAAACCCTGGAGCTAATTTGCCAAGATGCTTGGTCTTGCCTTCAAGAAACAGTCACCATCTTCAGAAGTGCATTCATCTGAATACTAGGACATCAGTGTGATCTCAGACCCAGTAGATAATCTCATGACTAGAGTTGGGGGTGGAAGGGTGTGCCACTGTAAAAATGGAAATATCTGTGTACTATATTTGGGAATGTATGTTTCATGTGATTAGCTTTATGTCCATCATACATCATATGCAAACTAGCTCACCATGGGCGATCTTGATTTGCCCCTGCAAAATGTAAATTTTGGCTGTTTTTCAAAACTGATATTTTGAGGGTTAGAGAGCTCAAATTAGCAAAGAAAGATTATATATCTTGTTCTAGAGAAAATTTGCTTCCAGGAGCAGCTAGTTTCTAGTTTTGACTAAATGTAGGTGGTTGAGTGGAGTGGAGTCCAGGGCTTACAAAACCAACAATAAGGACAATAGGTGGCCTATAGGCTGTGCACTTGTTTTCCACGATTTTGCATCACAGTTATGGACTAAAAAGACCTTTTTGCACTTTAGTTGTATCAGAACTCATTATAACCCATTTTGTATTTTGGAGAAGCGGAGCTTATTAAAATGCTCTGTAATAATTAACTATTTATTCAATTCCCTTCCATCTTTTAAGTTTATGAATGAACTTCATCCATCTTCTGAAAGTTATTTTCAAGCAATTTCTGCCACATCTTTCTGCTTTCCCTCAGCTTTAGGAGTTGGATTGTGAATATTTTCGATTACATTGCTTTTGTTCTTTGCTTATGTCTGTTTATAAGCAGAACAACGTCCAGTTTAGAGCCACCAGCAGAAAGTGAAGCTTGTGAAAGTTCTGAAAAAACAGCTAAGAAAAGGAAGAAAAAGAAAAAACGAGAACACAAAAAAGTAAAAAAGAGAAAAAGAAGCAGGGATCAGAGAACCAGTGATTCAGAATCAGACATTGAGGATGTGAAAGATAAAAATAATGAAAAAAGAGGAGCAGAATTGAAGTACGTAAGTACATTTTATTCCTGAAGTTATTGTCCCATGTCTTGCTGATCACCAAGACAATCCAGACATAACAACAAGGTTGTAACATTTAACAAAGAAGTAAACCTGTTAAATACAATTCACTTATTTCTAAATAAACATGTATCTGTACTCCCAAGTCAATAAGAAGCATTTATTGATAATTAGAGATGTAGTAAATACTTGACAGAGATGTAGTGAATACTTTCTCCCCCATTTACCATGTTTTTACCCAAGAAGCCTGGAGGGAGGAAGAAGTTGCAGCAATACCATTTTTCAGTTGTCTTTGATCAGGGTATTTCTGAGACCGAAAGAGGAGAAAAAGAAGCAATAAGGTGATGGAGTTAGATGGGAGGGACAGAAGCAGGGATAGGAGTAAGAAGTAAAAGTAAAACATGTGTCCAATTTATACAAATGCATTGATATACCATATATACTCATGTATAAGTTGACTCGTGTCTAAAGTCGGACAGGCTTGGGGGAACAAAGTATGATATGATCCTGTGAATAAGTCGATTTTTAGCTCCTGCTGCTTCCCTGCCCTGCCATTCAAAAAGGTTAGAAGCAGCACTATGATGAAAGGAGTAGAGGGAATTGGTACTTCCTTTAGTTTCTCCCTGGATGGACCAAGCTCTTTACTTTAGCTACGCTACTCAGAGAAGGAAATAGTTCTTTTCTTTTTTTTAACAAGAATTAAGACACAATACTCACTGAGCCAAAAGGGGCCCCTGGTGATGCAGCAGATTAAACCAATGAGCTGCTGAACTTCCTGGCAGAAAGGTTGGGGATTTGAATCCGAGGAGTGGGGTGAGCTCCCACTGTTAGAGCTTCTGCCAACCTAGCAGTTCAAAGACATGCAGATGTGAGCAGAACAATAGGTACTCCTTTGGCAGGAAGGTAACAGCGCTCCATTCAGTCATGCCAGCCACATGACCTTGGAAATGTCCACACAAATTACTTTTGCCTTTGGTGCTATCTTTCTTACTCAGTTCAAAATGCGGGTCCCTTCTTTCCCCCTTGACGGGTATCTCACCCACCCCAATTTAGAATCATTACATATTATAGAACAATCTTGCTCATCATGATGCCCATTGAAAATAAAATAATTGTGTGCTTTTTTATTAATGTTTAGTATTTCAGATCTATAACTTGACTGGAATGAGTAACTCTTTTAGCTGGCAAGCCAGAAACAAGCTAGTGTGTATTAGTTGCCCTCTGGCTGCCTTGGCAAATGTCTTATCAAACTATTGGGAATAATCAGTTGAGTCAGGTCAGGAGGAGGGATGCTTTCAAAAGATAATGTAGTAATAATTTGTCTTAACCTTTTAATTTATAAATGAAGGTGTGACCTAATGGTAATTTCACTTGTCTGTCACGACTTTGATTATTCATTAAGGCGCTGTGCCCTTCATCTCTCCCCACAACCCACTCTTTCCATGGTTTGAAAAAAGTTCAAGCGGAATCATTCTGGTTGACTTCCAAAAGGATTTGGCTTCTTGTCAACTTTTCTACATGCTTGAGATCTCTGTTTAAATGTTATGCCTCACTTAGGCGTTACTTTCTTTAAAATAAGCTATGGGATTCCTTGGGAATGGTATATTGGCATGTCTTCTGAATCCTTGAGTACCTTTCTGTGATGAATTGATTAATATATTAATAGCATAAGATACTTGTTGTATTAAAAGATGTTTTCCTTAAAAAAAAATATCCCTTTGTGCCATCTCCTTTTTTCTGCTGTGAATTTACGGTGTTCTTCAGGATTCTTGTCCATCCCTCTTTCATATCTTTGGCTCCATAAACTTAATGTACTCTAATAACCCTGTATAAACAATAAATTCACAATAATAACACAGAGGACTTTAAAATAGTAAGTAACACTACACATGGTGACAATTGACATAATTGCAAAGGAAATGTATCATTGCAATGCTTACTCTAAAAGAAGAACAATCAGATGAATAGAGCAATCCCAATTCACAAAAATATCCACATTTGTGGACTTAACTTTTGTGTAGTTGATTATTTATAGATTTGATTAATATGTTCCCTCTAGGAATCTCTAGGTCCTCCAGTGCCTTTCTATAGTCAAGTTGATTATGGAGTTGAGTGGAAGATCTAGAGATTTCTATAGAGTGTTTTTTAATTTGTAGGTTTTTTTTGCAGGAGATATGCCACTAACCCAGGCATGGGCAAACCAGTAGGCTGTTAGAAATTGTGGGAGTTGAAGTCCAAAACACCTGGAGGGCCAAAGTTTGCCCATGCCGGCACTGTACCTGTCTATTTTGTCTGCTGACTTCAGAGCAATGCTTCCAGAGCTATTGCTGACCTTCGGAATGACTGGACAATGCGATTGAGTAACGATTTTAGTAATGAGATGCTGAGGACTTATACTTTTATCGGTTTTATTATATTTTATCTAATGTTACTTATGCTAAATGTTTTAATTGTTTTTATGTTATTGCAGGCATCGAATTTTGCCTTTTGTAAACTTCCCTGAGTTGCCCTTGGGCTGAGAAAGCCAGTATATAAATATGGTTAAAATAATAATGATAATAATAATAATAATAATAATTGGCGCTGACAAAATTACCATCTGCCAGCTGCAGAAGGCCACCTTACTGGGATCTGCACGCATTATTCGCCAATACATCACACAGTCCGAGACACTTGGGAAGTGTCCGACGTGTGATTCAATTCAACAGCCAGCAGAGTGTCTGCTGTGGACTCATCTTGTTGTGTTTCAAATAATAATAATAATAATAATTAATAATAATAATAATAATAATAATAATAATAATATCTGGTAGCAGAACTGCTCAGATATCTAAAATTTGCTGTCAGAAGAACCCCAGGACAAATACTGAACTTAGTTTCCTATTCCCACCTCCATCCATGTTTATTCCTTTTTCTCTTTGGCAGCCTGGGGGACAAAACTGCAAGTGTGCTCTGCAGCTCTATTTGGCTGGATGATATTCAGGGTTTGGGTACAGAATTATTCAGAACAGATAAGAAACCAGATCCTGCCAATTGGCAATACAAGTCACTGTACCGAGGGAACATTGCAAGGTAATGTAACTTACAGGTATGAAATTTGATTGCAGTAATGGTCTGGTAAAGTTCTTTGTGGTAACTGATTGAATCCTGAGCTGGAGCATGAATTATTTGTTTGTAGCTTCCTGTGCTCAGTTCCTATAGTGCTCAGTCTTCCTCTGCTTTCTTTGCTTGCCATTAGTTGGATGCAGGCGCACAACCATTATCTTATCCATTTAATCCATGCACATATGTAAATCCAGGCATATGCTGCCTACAATAGATGGAGTCTTTTGCTTCCAACAGGACAAACTGTGCTCTGCATTCTAAGACCAAGTGAAAAAACAACTACAGTCTTGCTATTGCATATATTTAACACTATGAAACAGTAGCTCTGTGATTCAGATGTTCAAAAAGGAGATATAGATATTTACTATTCTGTACTTGATTGACTACAACTTCATTCCTCTTATTAATCTGTTTATAGAGGAGAAAATAGATTGTTATTTTGCTTTTGGAATTGCCCACGAAACAGAAAGAACCAAAATAAACTGCTGATTGTTTGAGATTTTAATAGAGTTTTGACTGTTACAGAAAATGTGTTTTTTAAATTAAAAAAAAACAAATTGCACAGTTTCCTTGTACATTGTGTGATCCCCTGAGAATTTTATAGTTTATCCTGTGTGAGCTTCAGTGATGCTGAGAATCCAGCTGGCATGTGGAAAGACATTTGCTCCCAAATGTCTGAATTGCACCCAGTGAGCAGAATTCACTCCTCACCACCTGCGTCCCATTTTAAGTCCTGAAATTTCTGCAGTTGCAAAGCCAGCAGTCTGCACCTGATGATTCTAGTGATGCAGGGTTCATTGAGTTCACAGAGCTTAATTTGGCCTTCAGCCTCGTCCAAGTACTCATCAGTAAGTCACATACAATTCACAGCTGTAAGTGAAATAATACAATTGCTGTGTTTTGCTTGGAGGTTTGCTTTGTACACTTGCACAGCATTGCTGTTTCCATGTTTGCTCTGCTTTTGTTGTTGTTGGCTGCCTTTCAGTCAACTTCTACTTATGGCGAGAGACCTCCAGGTTACCCTATCCCAGTGGTTCTCAACTTGTGGGTTCCCGAGATGGTTTGGCCTACAACTCCCAGACATTCCTGCCAGTTTACCAGCTGTTAAGATTTCTGGGAGTTGAAGGTCAAAACATCTGAGGATCTACAGGTTGAGAACCACTGCGACCTATCCTCAGCAGTCATGCTTAAGTCTTGCAGATTCAGGGCTATGTCTTCTCTGATTAAATCTATCCATCTGGAGCTGCCCTTTCAACCAAAAATGACAACTAGAAACAGCATTGCCACTTAGCCCTCAGGCATTTACCCATCTTTTCCAGCAAAGAAACAATATTGATCCCCTTCATCAGATAGCATGGGAAGCATTGGGTTGAGAGACAAATGACTGGCAAATACTAGTTATCTACCTCAGTGCTGGCTTCTGAGACTGTGTGCCCTTAGAATGAAGTACTGTTGAACTTGGTGAGATGTGCTTTGTGAATTCACATTTTAGAATTGTACTGAAAGAGAAATAAACATTCTCACTAGATTGCTCTAAATCATTTGTGGAGAAATACAAAATGGTATCACTGAGTTGGTAAGCCTGATGTTACTGAAAAATATATGTGTTTTTCCTCTTTTTCCCCTACCTTGGAAACTCAGTTTTAACTATTATTTTTAAAGATACAAGAGGAGAAGTAACCTCTGCCTTGGCATTGATCTGAAGAGACAACATATAATTTGGGAGAGCTCAGCAACAGAGAAAAAGTCCTCTTGTAAGAGGACAGAGCGTTACTTCACGAAAGGTGGCCTCAAGCTCCTGAAGGTGGATGGCATTCCTATCACTAGTCAAAGTCAAAACTCTACTCCTGGTTCAGCTACTTGGATACCAGTTTTGCAAAGGGACACAGATGATATTCCTACTACAAGCTATGTGAATCCTCTTGGGATCTATGATCCGCTGACCACTTTATGGCTACAAGGAAAAGGCCCGCCTGAGGATGACTCACTAAAGCAGCAGGAAAATCAAGAAAAGTCTGAGAGTGGAACTTCTCACATAATGACAAAACTGGAAGAGCACAACAGGATGGTTAGAGAAAATCCCAGAGATGTCAAAGCATGGATGGATTTCGTTTCGTTTCAGGTATGTGCAGACTGGAGGTTTGGAGGGTTCTGGGACGTGACGAGGAAACATGCCCCAAAATGGTGATCTGAATAACATCAGTTGGGATAAAAGTAATCTGTCCAGTCAGTACATATTCTCCTTTGTTCGTTAATTCATTCATTCATTAGAGGCTGATGAAGTATAGTGGTTTGAGGACTGAAATTTCACTCTAGAGAACAGTTCTGCCATGAAAGCCCAGTAGGTGACTTTGGGCAAGTCACACTCTTCCAGCCTCAGAGGAAGGAAAAGGACCCCACCCACCCGAACAAATCTTACTGAGAAACTCCTGTAAAATGATTGGTTGTTGCTATTTATTTGTTGAGTCGCTTTTGACCCTTCGTGACCTCATGAACCAGCCCACGCCAGAGCTCCTTGTCAGCTGTCACCACCCTCAGCTTCTTCAAGGCCAATGCAGACACTTCAATGATAACATCCATCTTGGCCTTGGTCCGCCCCTCTTCCTTTTTCCTTCCTTTTTCCCCAGCATCATTATCTTCTCCAAGCTTTCCCATCTTCTCGTTATGTGTACTTCATCTTTGCCTCTAATATCCTTCCCTCCAGTGATTAAAAGCATGCAACAAAAACATTTGTTTGTTAGCTCTTGACCTATCTGGACCCTAAGGCAATACTCGATAAAATCGTAGAATCATAGAGTTGGAAGAGACCAAAAAAGGTCATCTAGTCTAACCCCCTGCCTGAAAGCACTCTTGACAGATGGCTATTCAGCCTCTGCTTAAAAACCTCCAGAGAAAGGGACTCCACCACACTCCAAGGAGGAAGCATATTCCACTGCCAAAAGTTTGTAAAACATTAAAATAGAAAATTAAAAATTAATTAAATAACTAAAAAGCAGTTTAATAGTAGAGTCTAAAAACAGACAATCAGTTCAAAAAACAACACCATGGCAGGCCATCCCTAATACTACGTGCCAAAGTATATATGAAGCAAGTCTTCATTCCCCACAGGAGACTCAGAAGGGATGGAGCAGATTGACAGTCCTTAAGAGGGAGTTGCACAGTCTTATTTGTCTAGCACAGTGGTTCTCAACCTGGGGTCCCCAGATGTTTTTGGCCTACAACTCCCAGAAATCCCACCCAGTTTATCAGCTGTTAGGATTTCTGAGAGTTGAAGGCCAAAAACATCTGGGGACCCTAGGTTAAGAACCACTGGTATCATGTGGTGCGATATGTAAAAGTGCTCATAATCTCAGATTTGGGGCAAGCTTATATAGAAGGAAGTGGTCTTTCAGACATCCTGACTCTACATTTTGTTTAAGGTTTTCTAGGTCAAGACAACATCTGGTATTTAAAGACATAGCCACATTAATCTGAGTATTTTAAAAAGGTATAAGGGAACCCTGTAGTACAGTAGTTCTCAACCTGTGGTCCCCAGATGTTTTTGGCCTTCAACTCCCAGAAATCCTAACAGCTGGTAAACTGGCAGGGATTTCTGGGAGTTGCAGTTGTCAACCCCAGGTTGAGAACCACTGCTGTAGTAGCTTAGAGACTAACTGAGAAGCATAAGTTTCTAGTATAATGTTTTTGTGGATATTTGGTGAAGACTCGATTTAAAGCCGTTTATTGAAGAAATGTCTTTTTCTCAGTCAGTTGCACTACAGGATTCCTTTACACCAGTATCTTTTCAACATCTGGAAAGATATATAATCTCCACCCCTGATTTGAACAATCGTATGTATCACACAAAATTGTCATATACTTAATGTAAAATACTATACAACATTCTTTTTTTTAAAAAAACATTGTTTGTTTTTGCTTTTTGTCTTTTCAGATTTATTCATTTTCAAATATGATCTTTTCTAAAAGTTAGTTGATGGAGCCACCTGTGAAAATTTTAATTGATTTTAATTGATATTTTAATGCTATGTTTTTAATGGGATTGTTTTTTGTTTATTTACCAATGTATTTACTGATGTTTTAATATATGGCATGGAAGTGTTGCCTTCGGGGTTGAGAGGGGTGGGATATAAATGTGGTAAACGAATAAATAAATAAAATTTCAAGAGACCATAAACTCCAGGGCATCTCTTTTAAAATGGATTTCTCTTCTTTTAAAGGATGAACTCATGAGAGGTCCCAGCTGTTTTACAATGAGTGAAGGAGAACGGGAGACAAGAAAGAAGTCACTCAAACTAGTCCTGGAGAAGAAGCTTGCAATTCTGGAGAGAGCCATTGAAAACAACCCAAACAGTGTTGACCTGAAACTGGCCAGGTTGAAGCTTTGCATGGAATTTTGGGAGCCTTCAGCTGTGATAAAAGAATGGCAGAAATTGGTTTTCTTGCACCCGAACGACCCACTGCTGTGGCAGAAATATCTCTTGTTCTGCCAGAGTCAGTTCAGCACCTTTGTGGTTTCAAAGGTTCATAGTTTGTACGGCAAATGCCTGAGCACTTTGTCGGCGGTCCAAGATGGCAGTATGGTGTCACACCCAGCATTGCCAGGCACAGAGGAAGCCATGCTAGGTAAGAGCACCATCTTTCATTTTGTTTGCCTGTCTACCTTTCTGAAAGACATTCCTTGATTTCCTTCTTTTATTATCAGTGCACAGAGAAATGTATTTAACAACTACCCTATATACTCATCTAGAAGTTTACTTCAGAAAATCAACCCCTCAAAAACTGGGTCAACTTCTCCACAGTACTCAGTGTGAATACTGTATCTTAACTCTTATCAAAAAGGGAACCATCCCCTTTTTTGAGTAGAGTGACAAAAGTCAAGAGCTTAGTCTGTCTTAAGAGAACTTAAAAGAAGCACTGACCCTTTCTGCTCTCTGCATAGTGACACTTCTGACCTTTTCATATTCTTGGGTGCAGAAATGGCAGCAGCAGCGGCCAGAGTCGACTGACCCCAATGCTTCTCCCTCTCTGGAATGACCCTCAACTTACTTTGGTCCAAAAACCTGCCTTCAACTTATACATGAGATTGACTGATACATACAGTAGTTAAAGTTAGATCCCAACTTTATTTGACTCTGGGAAACATACATGATTCTCCTATGGCTTCACAATAATTTGTGAATATAGCATACTTTGACCTGAAATAATTGACCCAGGATGCCTCAGTGAGCTTTATGGCCTTGAATCTGAATTTCTCATCTCAATTCTGTTATCTGAGGCCCCTTCTACACTGCCCTGTATCCCAGGATCTGATCCCAGATTATCTTCTTATCCCAGATTATCTGGCAGTGGAGACTCATATAATTCAGTTCAAAGCAGATAACCTGGGATCAGATCCTGGGATATAAGGATAGTGTAGAAGGGGCCATAATCTCTACGCTCCACTGGAATCTGTTTCTTAGAGGCAAAAGGGAGTGCTACATCAAGCCTCCTCTATTTCGTGTTTTGTCTGTTTGTAATGTGCCGTTTATTTCCAGAAGTGTATGTCTTCTTTGGTTTGAAGTTTTTCTTAGCTCTATAGACTTGAGGCAGTGGGAGGGGCTGCAGACCATGTGACTGGTTCAGTGACTGTTTAGAATGCAGTTTAAAAGGAAGACAGTTGGGGAATAATAGTTGAGGCTTGAGTCAGTTTGAGTACAGAAGTCAGTATTGGAAGTTAGAAGATAGTTGAGACTTGAGTCAGTTTGAGTACAGAAGTCAGTGTTAGGGTCCTTCCACACAGTTCTATATTCCAGAATATTAATGCAGAAAATCCCACAATATCTGCTTTGAACTGGGTTATCTAAGTCCACATTCAGAGAATGTTGGATTTTCTGCCTTGATATTCTGGGATAGAGGGCTGTGTGGAAGGGCCCTTAGAAGTTAGAAGTCAGTTGAGGCTTGAGTTCCTTTGGAAGTAGACTGTTATTAAAAAGAACTGTACAGAGCAATATATGAGGAAATTGATGAAGACTATAATCTAAAGATACAAACTGAGACGTTTTAAAGTTTTACCTGACAAGAATTGTACCTGTATGTTTAAATACACGAAGTTGTAAGTAAAACTACCATGTTATTTTAAAGAAGTCTACTTGTATCTTTGTCTGTTGAGAGTAGAATAGAAACAAGGTATTTACGTGCCCAGTGATCATCCATTACCCAACAAACTAAAGGAACTCTTCTGAAACTCTGCTACCCCATAGGTTATGACCCTAACACAGTGGTTCTCAACCTTTTTAATGCCACGACCCCTTAATACAGTTCCTCACGTTGTGGTGACCCCCAACCATAAAATTATTTTTGTTGCTACTTCATAATTGTAATTTTTGCTACTGTTATGACTCATAAGGTAAATATCTGATATGCAGGATGTATTTTCATTGTTACAAATTGAACATAATTAAAGCATAGTGATTAATCACAAAAACAATATGTTTGGGGGAGTATGGACAATGGATGATGGGATTTGCAATACTTTCAACCGATACAGCTCTGTCTTCCACAGATCACTGCCATCCCCCCCCCCCCCAAATGAATGACAGATCTGGACCAGATTTGGCAAAAAGAACCTCAATGACCAACAGAAAATACTGGCGGGGGGGGGGGTTGGGAGGAATTCACAGTGATTTAATAATAATAGGATCCTAGACTTGCAAGAGACCTCCAAAAGCCATCCAGTCCAACCCCCTCCTGTCATAAAGGAACACAATTAAAGCCCTCTCAACAAATGGCCACTCAGCCTCTGCTTAACAACAATAGAATCGTAAGGTGGGAGAGACATCCAAAGGCTATCCAATCCAACCTCATTCTTGCATAAGGGAATGCACAATGAAAGCACTCTTGACAGATGGCCAGTCTGCTTCTGCTTAATGATGATGATGATAATAATCGTAATAATAGAATCCTAAAGTGGGAAGAGACTTCCATGGGCCATTCAGTCTAACCCCCTTCTGCCATAAGGGAAAGACACAATCAAAGTACACCTGACAGATGGTCAGTCTGCCTCTGCTTGATGATGATAATAGAAGGAAGGGTGGGAGGAAGGGAGGAAGAGGAAAGGGAGGGAGGAAAAGATGGAAAGGAAGGAGGGACAGGAAGGATGGAAAAAGGGAGGGAGGGAAGGAAGGAGGGAAAGTAGGAAAGGAAGGAGAGAAGGGAGGAGGGAGGGAAGGAAAGGGAGGAAGAAGGAAATGAAGGGAGGGAAGGAGGGAAAGAAGGAAAGGAAGAAGGAGGGACAGGAAGGAAGGAAAAAGGAAGGAAGGGAAAGAAGGGAGGGAGGGAAAGAAGGAAAGGAAGAGGGACAGGAAGGAGAGAAGGAGGAAAGGAAGGAGGGGAAGGAGGAAGGAAGGAAGGAGAAGGAAGAAAGAAGGAAGGAGAAGGAAGGGAAAGGAAAGAAGGGAAGGAAGGAAAGGGAGGAAGAAGGAATGGAATGAAGAGAGGGAAGCAAGGTCCTTCACTCGGAAGCACCGTCCTCTCGCGTGAAGCTGCCTCCCGGTCTGGCTGTTAATAGGAGAGGGGGGGGAGGAGTGTGTGTGTGTGAGCGTGCTTTGCCGGGGGCAGCCAAGCAAATCAGGGAGAAGAGGGAGGAAACAAAGGAGTTGGAGGAGAAGGAAGGGAGCAGGACTTCAAAACTAAAATTTATTTCTGCCTCTTTCTTTTCTCCCTTCCTGCAGTGAAGGGAGGGAGGCAAGAGTTTGAGAAAAGGGGTGCAATCTCTCTCCCGCCCCCCCCCTCCTGCCTGCTGCTTCCTCCGGGACAAGGAGGAAGAGGAGGAGGAGGCGAGGAAAGCCGGGGAATGGGGAAGCTGAAAAGAAAGAAGGCTGCTTCTGATGGCAGCAGGTGGCGGAGGGACTTTAGGAGCCCTTCAACCAGCGCCAGTCCCTTCTTCTCTCCGCTGCAGCTGCAGGGTGCTTTCCCATCTCGCGCCAGGCAAAGGATAGGCCACTCACTAGGCCTCGCCTTCCCTTGCCTGGCCACTGGTAGGAAAGAAGCCTTGCAGCCCTCGGGCAACTAAGGCTGCAGTGCCCACCCGCCAAACAGGCGGGAAGGCATCCCGTGGCAACGGTAGACAGAACAAGGGGCTGGGTGAGCGAGGCCTGCTCGGAAAGCACCTCCTGCCTGCTTCGCGCCAAGCCCACCAAAGCCGAGAGCTGCATGGCTCCCTTCCCGCTGGTGCCCCGGCAAGGGAAGGCGAGGCCTGGTGAGCACGAGGAATGGCAGGCAAGCCATCCCCCAAGGGGCCACTGGGGGGGGGGGCTTGCTGGGAGGCCAGAAGACACGTCACACTCCCTCCCCCAAGCCCCATGTGCGGACTAAGGGACGTCCTTCTCTTTCAGGCATGGGTGTTTGCTGGCTCTTTGGCTGCCAGAGGTTGCCCGGCAGCCATTCCAGGGACACAAAGGGGGCGGGGCCAAACGAGGCAGTCCCGCGACCCCTCAAAATTTGCCAGGCGACCCCTCGGGGGGTCGCGACCCCCAGGTTGAGAACCACTGCCCTAATAGGTCATAATTCCCAATAGGTTGTGATCCTAACAGGTCATAATCCAAATCCCAAAGGAGAGAATGCTTCTGGAACATGGCCATACATCCCGGAAAACTCACGGCAGCCCATATCCCAATACATACTGCAGATGTTCATTTATTAATTTTGTTGACAGAAGATCTGGTGGTGATCGCTTAGATGGTGGAGAATAAACACAGATGTTTTGGCCTACAACTCCAGGAATCCCAGCCAGTTTACCAGCTGTTAAGGTTTCTGGGAGCTGAAGGCCAAAAACATCTGGGGACCCCAGGTTGAGAACCACTGGCTTAGATGGTGGAGAATAAACACATACATTCAGAAATGATCTTATCCAAGGCTGGTCATCTTTGTTATTTCTGAGGCATTGTACCAGTGGATATCGGTTTTTGCAGAGGATGCTTGGAGTCTTGCAGAGGAATATGGATGAGAAAGTGGATGCTGGATTGTTGGACCAGATCAAAGGCCTGTCAAGTCCATCAAATCAATCCCACAGTGGCAAAGAGATACCTACAAGCTGAACATGGGCACAATAGGAGTTGCTTTCTCCTGTTCCTCTACCTCTGATATCCTTATCCTTTACAAATAGGTCAAACCCCTTTTACTTCTTGACTGATTTTCTTGAACATATCTTCAAATGCAGGTTTATCTCAGTTAACAAAGTATCTATGTTTCTTGGCATTCTTTCTCTCATTTTTTCTCAGTGTGATTTGTCTTTACTTTCTTCCTGCCAAGATCTTATGCCAAGATGTGGTGATAGCAATCATACCACATTCTCTGCACTGGGAGTGATTAGATTCTTGTTTCACACCCAGTGAAGAGGGTCAGGATGGAGTGCCCACTCACATAAGAGGCTGCCATTTCCTTTCTCAGTGTGAATCAGTGCTCTTGGCTCTCCTCTTTCTATGAAGGAAAGCATGTCAGACTTGAGTCATAATCACAAAATATAGAACTGGGGCTGTTAGATGTGTACCATAATCATACATCCCTCTCTGCATTCTGCGCATAATAACTTTTAAACGTGAAAAGTTAAGGAAATTAGTGCTTGGGGCCTGTGGTTATCATGTTCTTGGACATCAATAAACCCAAAAAATGTTTTGATGTAAAATAATCACATGTAGGTTTCCAGACAGGCAGGCAAATCAAATTAGAAAGGAAAGATTCCTTACTTCTCCAGAATTGAAATATGAATCTCTTTTGCATTTGAGTGAGATGTGCCTCCCAACAATTGAAGCTGTGCAAATACTTTCTCAAAAGGGTCTACATTGTCCCTTGCTTTTATTTCGATATGTGAAAGCTATGGAAAAAAATTAGAAACACGCTATAAGAATTTTAAACAGAAAAAAGATGATACTTTCTTTAAAAATGATGAATAAAATGTGACCAAAAAGTATTAATATATTTTTAATATCATTGTTGTTTCTGGTGTCTTTCTTCAGTTCTTTTTATGGGAATGGGAGAGCACTAAACAGTTGTCAGTAGTTGAATACTTCTTTCTAAAAGCTGCTTGTGCATCAGTAATTGTGTTGTTTGATTCCAGAAAGGAAGAGACTCTCTTGCACAAATATTGTACGTAGAGTTTTCCCATGATTGAGAGCAAACCGCTGGTAGGACCTTTTTTGTAAATTGGTGACACAATGGCTTGTTTCCAGCTAGCTGACATTTTGTCAGTGAGGTATATCTTTGTAAACAGGGCTGCTAGTATGGGTGCCCACCAGTGTTGATTGGTTTTGATGAGTTCAGCGGGAACATGGCCAATGCCTGGCTTTTTCCATTCTTAAGCTGGTGAATTAGGTCGATTATGGTGTCAACAGAAAGTGGATCCCACACAGGCAAGGCGTGAAAATTAGCATCCTGGTCCAGTTCTGGGTCTGGATTAAGGCAGCTGGTATTCGTAAAGAGATATCTAAAATGATCTTCCCATACCTGGGCTGGGATTACACAGCTTGGGGCTGTATGCGGGGATTACAGAGCTCCTGATACAAGTTGCCAGAAGTTTTTATCATTATTATCCAACGAGGCATTGATTAATAGCACCCAGATGTTGTGATCATGTTGCTGTTTCTTCCTTAGAAGAGTCTAGTAGTCCCTTTTTAATTGGAACAAGGAGGGGTGGGTATTTTGAGTCTGTAGCCAATATAGGTGTCTCTTAAGGCTTTTTTCATCATCTGGAATTTCTTGTCGAACCAGATGGGCCCAGTAGGCCAGGGGTTTATATGTTGGAGGTGGCCAAGCTTGGGGACAAAAGTTAGGTCTTCTTGTAGTAGAATGATTAGCTTGTCATAAGCTCTCAGAGTAGATTCCACTGGTCAATCTGAGAGAATTACTGATCTTATACTTGATGCTGGCTTTGATTTAAGTCTGGCAATTTTTATTTTATTCATTTATATCCAGCATTTCTCCTGATAATTGGACTCAAGTCAGCTAACAACGTATTTAAAACAATGCAAATTTTAAAATATACAAAAGTATGAATAAAAGCCATCATACCCTGTTATGCCCCACCTTGACCCTTAAAGTGAAGCAGGTAATAAATAAATGTATTATTATTATTATTATTATTATTATTATTATTATTATTATTATTTATTACTATTATTATCATTTCCGCCACCACCCATGGACCAAAAGGTCAAACAGCTTCCCTCCTCTTTCAATAATTCTCCAGATTTGTATTTATCTGTTTCAAGAAAGGATCTCTGTTTGACAGGTTGAAGGAGCATTTTTATTCTCCTGGGATCCCCGGGGGTTGTTAAATTTCCAAAAACATCTGCCGTCCCAAACCCTGTGAGTGACTTAAAGTCCACCTTTAAGTGTTTTATTTTTAAAAAGCTTTGTGTTACAGAGGATGTGGGGGTGAACCACTGTTTCTGGAGGTTTTTTTTTGGAAAGGTGATAGCAGTGACTCCTCTTCTTTTTCTTTTTGGCAATAAATAGAGCTGCTGCGGGGAAATGGGAATTACAAGCACTGTGTTGACAGATTGTGCTTTGCCTGCTCCTCTCCTTTTTCCACCAGGATTTTTAGATCCTTGCACACTTCCTTGGGCTTTGACCTGCTAGTAGCAGAGCAAAACGAGAGGTGAGCTTGAAAGAGGATGACAGAATAACCTTTATATCATAAGAAGGGTGTAAAAAGCCCTGTGTGCTTCAGTGGTGTCTCTAAAAATCCTTCCTTCAAGGTCATGCACTCTAGTGTCCTTTTCAGTCTGATTTTTCGCACGTTCAATCTCAAGTTTCTTTAAAAGGTTTCTTACTTTCTGGTGCTACCACTCTTTTTTTCTTCCCCAGCACAGCTGGAAATGAGCATATGCCAGTGTTGCTGGAAAGGCATATAACCTGGGCATTTTCTGGATAATTGATAGGTTTAATCCTCCTGACTGCCTTACTGCTTTCTTCCATAGTTCAGATACTGCCCTACTTCTAGCAACCATAAATGGAGTTGGTGGTAGGAAGGATGAAATGTTAGCAGAATAGCAACTGCACTTGGCTAGTATTTGGACACTCTCAGAGTGTGGGATAAATTATTTTCTTTCACACCAGAAATCTCTCGTGCTGGATGCGTGAGTTTTGTTACAAAAAAAGTAATAGTTCCAGGAACAAAGATTATCCATCCTGTCCTATCCCCCCATATTTTTGTTTTGTGATTCACCGCTTAGTGCAACCATACTCAGCTTTGTGGTGTTTTGTGAGCACTGGAGCGAATTAATTTTGACATGGGTATAAAAATAAATCCTCATGTTGGAAATCTCACTATTGGCTTGAGGATTTCTGAATGCCCATTTTTTAAACCATATCTTTACATTTGGCTAGATTTGACCTGATAGTGCTCCATTTACTTATTAAGAAATATATACAATTGTCAGTTGTTTATAACTATATCAGATTTCTAGCCTCTTAGAAGATACATAGAATAAACAGGCTGCAGATGAGAGTCCTTGATCAGGGCTAGAGGTTGACTGTGAGCTGTAATATACTGAAGGCTCCCACCCTCTAGTGTTCAATTCTTGCATTTCTTGACACTGATAATTCTGTCAAAGCAGGAAACTTTAGACATTGGGTGGCCCTGAAGGCCACTCTAGTCCCCTTCATCAAAGCAGGATGTTCACTCTAGTGTAGTATTCCTAGCCAGTTTTATGGAATGCGGCATGCCATAGCTGTAGTTCAGTGACAGATTTGATTCAGCCCTAGAAATAGTATTTTTTGAAGTACAGTTCCCAAGAAGGCCATTAGCCATTCTGAGAATAATTCTGAGAATTATATTTGAAAAAGTATTTTTTTTCTGGTTGCTCCACAAATCATGCCCCATGATGACTGATTTCTTAACCTGTTAGCTCATTCTGATATTTAATATTTGTGTCTTTTCCCTAGTTTTGAATGATTCTGTGAAATAGCTTGAAGCTTCCCATGTCATTTATAATTGTACCAATAAAAATGAAAACAATGGATTTGAGTCATCAATCTCTCACACCCTCTATATGATTATTTTCTTTTTCTTTCTTCTCAGCTATCTTTCTCCAGCAGTGCCATTTTCTTAGGCAAGCTGGCCATTCAGAGAAAGCAGTAGCTTTGTTCCAGGCCCTGATTGACTTTACATTTTTTAAGCCAGATAGTGTCAAGGAGTTGCTGACAAGGGGACAGGTAAGGAAATCATTCTATGACATTTCCTTTTCATATCTTAGTTCTTCTAATTTTTTAACCTTCCTCTCTCTCAACAACTTCATGAAACAAAATGGAAAAGTACAAATGTAAATCTCAGTTTTCATGAATAAAACAAATTATGCAAATTGCATAAAGAATATATCATTGGTGTGTATTGATACATGGAACCCCCAGTGTCTCAGCGGGTTAAACCACTGAGCTAAACTTGCTGATCAAAAGATCAGCGGTTCAAATTTGGGGAGCAGAGTGAACTCCTGCTGATAGACCCAGCTTCTGCTAACCAATGCTTTCAAGTATTGTTATTTCAGGTTTGTTCAAGAGCCTTATTTCAATTAAGAAAACCAAGAGATGAAATTGGGTAATCTCCCTTACCAGCCACTCTCCTCCAGAATGCATGCCGCCTTGTATTAACCACATCTGAATGTTGTATCAGCACCCAATGTTTTTACCACATGTCAGTGATTTTCCATGTTTTTATTGAAACCAACTACAGTGGGCCAGTGAAACACAAGGAGCATGAGTAGCAGTGGCAGCCTGGCTTCTGCCCCAGTCATCACATGGTGTAATAGAGGAAGATAACTGTTGGGGCATTTCTTGGATGATGTACAAGGCACATAGCACTTGCTAGCTTTCTTTCAGCTCTGATGCCAGGAGCAGGCAAAGTTTCCTTAAGTTTGTCCTTATAGCCTTTGGTTCCTCTGTTGATCTGTGCTTTCAGGTCAGTTCTGGCTTATGGTGACCTTCAGCCAAACAGAAAACAGGGGTTTTCTTGGCAAGATTGTCCAGAGGGAGGTTGTTGTTGGTTTCCTCTGAGGTCGAGAGATTGCTATTTGCCCAAGGCCACTCAGTGGGTTTCCATGGCAAGATGGGAATTTCAGAATTGTAGTTCAGCACTCAAACCACTATAGCACATTGCCTCTTTTGGTTCTTCTAGCTACCTGAGCTGCTCATTTTCTAGCCAAGGAGAGAAGGGTGGTGAGTTGTCTTTGCTGAAAGCAAATTGTCCATCCCAGCCACATGCATGGACAGAGAGTGTACAGCACAGGGCAGTAACACAAGAGCCTTTCTTATCTCATTGTGGAGCAATAAAGCTCAAAAAATGTTTCCTGCCTTTCTGGCATGCAGTTCGTAAGACGTAAGCCAAAACAATACAACCTCACCCACCCAATCCAAAAACAGTGTTTGTGTTCCCACCATTAGTGTGAACAAGAAAATTGTGGCTGATTTAGCAACAACCATTTTCCTGTGAGGGCACTTGAATCATTCACAGGGCAAAGTGTCCTCCGACAACTAGAGACAGCATCATTTGTTTGCTTCAGCCTTTGTTTCTTCTACATCCTGTGACGACTTATCTCAGGATGGATGACAGGCACATTCCTCTGAAGATCATTTACTGTTTTTCAGCTTCCTGCAGTTTCCATTTCACTGCTTGGAAATATAAACACTTACGCGTTCAAAGGGCCTTAGAGCTTGCTGTTCCAAGTCAACTATTGGTTTCTCAAGGCTCTTACTTTGCCACAGCCATTAGTTGCCTGTGGCTCAGGGCATGTTTCTCCAGAGTGAAATGCCCATAGACTGAAAAGTCCAGTGGTGGAGCCTTGAAATGATAGGGCACAGGCCATTTGTGTGACCCATAAATGAGCTGTGCTCCATCATTTCAAAGCTCCACCACTGAGCCTTATTCTAACCTTGTAAATGTAGACAGTGAACGCTTTGCTTAGCAATAAATAGCATTATAATTGAATTCAGCTTGTAGCAATAATCTTTTTGTGCATATTAGGACTGCTTTGTTATTTATAGGTTTGGATTCTGACAAGGCTAAATTTAAAATATATCAGTAGTAAGTATATTTTCATCTCCAAGTTAGAGCAACGAATGGGAGACCGAAAAAGGAAATGTCACAGGGATGTGTGTCTTTAACTGTAGTCATCCCTTCCCAATTCATTGTTGGTTCACCATGCTAAAGGCTAGATTCAATATAATGTTTCACAAAGACGGAAAGACTGAAAATTGTGCTTTATCTTTTATCTTTTTTTTTTTTTTTGCTGCTGTAGACCAGGGGTCCACAAACTTTTTGAACAGAGGGCCAGGTCACAGTCTCTCAAACTGTTGGTGGGCCAGATTATAATTTGAAAAAATATGAATGAATTCCTATGCACACTGCACATATCTTATTTTAGTGCAAAAACATTTAAAAACAATACAATAATTAAAATTAAGAACAATTTTAACAAATATAAACTTATTAGTATTGCAATGGAAAGTATGGGCTGTTGAGATAGGATTGTTGTTGTTATTGTGTGCTTTCAAGCAGTTTCATACTTAGGTTAACCCTGAGCGAGGGCCGGGTAAATGACCTTGGAGGGCCGCATCCGGCCCCCGGGCCTTAGTTTGAGGACCCCTGCTGTAGACTAATCAGTTTTACAGATGTTTTTTCCTCTTTCAGTTTTTAGCCTTCAATTAAACACACTTGTGTTTTCCTTTTGCAGCAAACATTGTTTCACTTAATGGCTGTTCGTGTTTCAGAATAAAATGCTATTTTCATGTTCAGAGTTTGTTAACAGTAGTGCAGTGTCAAACCATCCTTACATCATATGTCTCCATATCACCATGAGTTCATTAGCCTGGATTCGAGGAAAGTCTCACTCCTCAATCAGTATTATATTAATGATCATGGGGCTTCCATCTTTTCCTCCATCGTGGAGGAGATTGCAAGCATGTGCTTCACGTTTTTCCCTAGCAATATTTTTTCATTATAACTGAAAAACTTAAAAGAGCCATGGAAATTCGTATGGCTATTGCTGGGCTGCAACTCCCAGACCATCCAGCAGAGCCAGTGGTGAGGGATGTTGGGAGCTGCAATCTATCAATATCTGAAAGTCCACAAATTGTCCACCCCTGGCTTAGGCTTTTTTCTCCCTTTGAGGTATATTACTGTTAATATTAGTCCTTTGAACTAGAATCTTATTGAAGCATTTCTATAGATTTAATTTTTTTTTTTAAAATATCTTTATTGCAAAAATTTTCATCACACATATAAAACATCAGATGGTGGCGGACACATCGGGGAAGGGAAAGATACGGGAGGGTTGGTTGGGTGGGGAGGTGTGGAGGTTGTGAACGGGATTGGGCGTGGGGCGAAAGGGGGGAGGGTAGGTGGGGGAGGAATATAAAATACAACGACTTCCAGATTGAACAGGCAGGTAATCCTCTCTTATATAACAAACATATTAACTGATAAAACATCAGCTCTCATCCTATACTATTTTCAGTTTCTTCAAGTATTTTTATATCTTCTCATCAATGTAGTCCTTAAAGTTGCTCCAATCGGTGCTCTTCTTTTTACTTCCATGAGCTTTCAGTCTCTGAGTTAGAAGATCCATATTCATCACATCATAAGATTTTATTAACCATTGTTCTGTTGTGGGGACCTCTCTGGTTTTCCAGAGTCTAGCCAGTTGGATTCTGGCCGCTGTAGAAAGGTGAAAAAGAATCTTGCTTTCATTACTGTTTGCATCAAGATCATCATCTGTTAATCCTAAAAGGTAGTACTCGGGTTTTAGTGGGAATTTCTTTTTCAAGATTTTTTCTATTTCTTTGTGGATCGTACGCCAAAAGGTTTTTACTTTTTTGCATCCCCACCACATATGAAAAAAGGTGCCAACATTTCTTTTACATTTCCAACATTTCGCTTCCACTTTCCCTTTACTGAACTTGGCTAGTTGTTCCGGGGTCAAATACCATCTAAAAAACAGTTTATACCAGTTCTCTTTATAGTCGTTAGAATACATGCATTTTAATTTTTCAGACCAGATTATTTCCCATTCCTTAAAGTTAATTGGGCGTCCTATGTCCTTCGCCCACTTCACCATATTTTCTTTAACTTGATCTTTTTCTGTTTCCCATCTCAATAACACTTGGTATATTTTCCGTATGTGTTTTCCCTCCGAGTTTATAATCCCATCCCAGAAAGAGGTTCCTGTTTCAAAACCAGTTTTATGGTCTACATTGTAACTTTCTCTTATCTGGTGATATTGGAACCAGGAGAGTGTATGATCATACTTTTTTAGTTCTTCCTGAGATTTCAGATATGGGTTGTCTGGGGTACCTTTTATTATCTCTTTATAGGTCAACCATTTATCTCTACCAGCCCCTCTAATTTGACTGGCCTCATTTGGCGAGAACCAGAGTGGGACTTTTCCATGGAATTTATTCTTATATATTTCCCAGATTTTTATAAGGGGGGATCTTACAAAATGATTTTCAAAGTTTCTGTCTTTCTTTGCTTTTCCTCTCCATAGGTAGTTATGCCACCCTTGCATTATATCGTGTCCCTCCAGCGCTAACAGTTTTTTCTCCTTAAGACTGATCCATTCCTTAACCCAACATAAAGCTGATGCGTCGTGATAAAGTCGTAGGTTTGGGAGTGCTAGTCCTCCCCTACTTTTGTTGTCACATAAGTTGATGAAGCTTACTCTATGTTTCCCCCCTTTCCATATGAATTTTAGAATATCTCTGTGCCAACTATCAAACGTTTTCCTTGTTTTAATAATGGGTATGGTCTGAAACAGATAGAGCAGATCGGGTAGGACATTCATTTGTATTGCCGCTATTCTCCCTAACAAAGAGAGTTTTAGCGGCTCCCATCGCTTCAGTTTTTCTTTTATCAACTGCCATTTTTTTTCGTAATTATTCTTATAGAGTTGCGTGTTTTTGGCTGTTAATATAACTCCTAAGTATTTTACTTTCTCTACTATTTTAATTTCAGTTCTTTTTTGAAGCTCCTCTTCTTTCTTTTTAGTGATGTTCTTTGTTAGCATTTGCGTTTTTTCTTTATTTATTCTCAGTCCCGCCACTGATCCATATGATTCCAATTCTGACCACCACATTGAAACATTAAAATATGGCTGCACTTTTGTAGACAGAATGCTTTTCAGTTGATGAATATTATTAAGTCAGTTAAGCTTTGGAAATCTGTTTGAAATATACCTCAAGCGTCTGTCTTTCTTATAGTATTCCAGTTGCACCTTCATGTATAGTTCTGATAGATCTTCATTTTCATTTATTCTCAACTCTAGGTGGAGTTCTTTGAACCATTTTGGGACAGTGGTGAGGCTCGTATTGGAGAAAAGGGAGCAAAAGTTTGGAGGGCCTGGATGCATCAGCAAGAAAAGGGTGGCTGGATTGTTCTCAACCCACCTGGTAAATCTCTCCAGTATAAAACTTTGAGTCAAAGGAACATGTATATAAATATGTTTTATTCTTCATGTTAGTTTGGGCTCCTCTGGAAATTGTGCAGGATATTTTGCACACCTGTCACCATAACCAGTAACATCCAGCACAGTCCAAAAGGTCAAAGATATTAAGTTGGCAGTGTTCTTACTCTGTAGAATAAAAACTTAACAAGAGCAGTATCTCAAGTAAGAACAAAGAATTTATCCTCGTGTAAGAACAATATAGTCTGCTCATAAGATTCATGTTGAAAATAAATTATGAACTGGAGAATTTATGCTAAAACTATTATATGATATTCACATTTGATGTAAATTATTCAGTTAATTTCTGTATTTTTTCTGGTTTTTGTAGTCTTTCATTTTACATTCCATTTCTAAAACAACTTAAGTTATATTTTGGCTATGATCCAGAAGCTTATTATCCTCTCTGATGGTGATTTAAATATTATAACTTTTGATCTGAAAGCTGGTGTATGAGTTAGTTTAGTTTTACCAACCCAGGCTCTGACTCTAGGTTTTAAAAAGCTGTTGATATGCTTTTTTTGGGGGGGGGCAGATGAAGATGAGGAAGATGCAGAGGAGGAAGAAGAAATACAGAACAAATCTTTACCCAAGTGGCAAAATTGGCTTCATATTGAACGTTCTCGTGAAGCAAGGCACTGGTTGCCATGGCGGCCTGACAAAACCAAGAAAGAAACAGTAGACGATTGTGAAGATCCAGAGAGACAGGTCAGTGTGTTGACATAAGACCAAGTCCGGCATCCAGGGTTGCTTTCTGAAGCTATTAGGTGACCTGCCTTAAATGTGTGCAGGTATCTGAAGAATATTTACCCACATTTCCCAACAAGATGTGAAAGGAGTAATCTAGTAAGAAATGTGTCTTCAGTAAGAAGGGAATATTAGTTTGTGTTTACATTTCCGTATAGACTTAGGTCATTTTTCTGCTCAATCATTATATTCGTTCTTAGAGAAGAAGGTCTAACTGTCAGATTGCTGTGCTCTTTTCTACACTTCTTTTCTTCTATAATGTTTAAAAGCAATGCTTTTGGGTTTGGAACATTAAAAAATTATAGAACAAGAGGGTCTGCCACCAGGGGCAAACCAAGAATAGGCAACTTGGAAGTCCCTGAACAGACTCAGAAGTGGAGTGGGCAGATCAAAAGACAACCTGGCAAAATGGCGCTACTTCAAGAATCCTCCACCTTGTGCGACTGTGGAGCAGAACAGACCCCTCCGCATCTGTATGTTTGTCCGTAATGTCCTGCCTCGTATACAGAGGAAGAATTTTTTTGAGGCTTTTTTTGTTGCCTGTTTTTGGTCAAAAGATACTTAGCCGCTTGTGCTCCTTCTATTTTTATCAGTTTTTATACTAATTTATGCAGTGTTTTTAATATGAAATAAAATAAATAAATTGTTCTATAATGGCATCTTACGTTTGGTTTTTTGCAGGTCCTCTTTGATGACCTTGGTCCATCTTTGATAAAGATTTCCAACCCAGATCTCCACTTTCAACTACTTTGCTCATTTTTGCAATTCTTAGGAGTCCCTTGTAGCAATAGCCTCCTTCCTTCTTTCCTCTACTTAGCGCTGGATGAAAACAGCATATTTGACAAAGGACAGAACAGCCAAGGACCTCTGACTTCATTTGACTTGCCACTTTTGGGGGTCAGTTGCATTGGTCAGATGGACTCAGTGGCTCAAGGCAGAAACCACGTGGGCCACCCTAAGGAAGGGGAGGAGTTCATACAGAATTTCTTTCATATGATGCTGCCTCTATTTTCAGGGAAGAAGAGATCTGACCTGTCTGTTTTTTGGCTTCAGTATGAATTTTGTAAGGTAATAACTTTTTTATTTAAACATTCATATTTTGTATTCTACAAATAGCAACCATGTATATGAGTAGGAGGGGCCCCCGGTGGTTCGAATCCAGAGAGCTTCTACTGTCAGTCCCAGCTTCTGCCAACCTAGCAGTTTGAAAATATGCAAATGTGAGTAGATCAGTAGGTACCGCTCCGGCGGAAAGGTAACGGCGCTCCATGCAGTCATGCCGGCCTCATGACCTTGGGGATGTCTACGGACAATGCCGGCTCTTTGGTTTAATGGAGATGAGCACCACACCATAGAGTCGGACACGACTGGACTTAATGTCAGGGGAAAACCTTTACTTTTTTACCTATATGAGTAGGACATCTCACTGTTTCCATTTTTACTTCCAAATACATAGGGTAGATGCTTAGCTTGCGGAGGGTCCCCTATAAAACATTACTCCCATATCATCTCAAATAAATAATTAAGCCATGGATTTGCATGCACATTCATGTATGCCTTATTGCAACTCATGTGGTCAGGCAAATTATAACTTACAACACTCTCACAGGCACACAAGATGGGAAAGATGGTTTCCATGGGGTAACCATTGCTTATTTATTTGTTTAACATAATAATAATAATAAATAATAATACTTTATTTATATTCTGCCCTATCTCCCCTGGGTGACTCAGGGCAGATTCCAACAAACAAAAAGGCAATCATTCAGTGCCTCTATAAGAGTAGATACAAATATAAAAACCCAAGATGACCCTATATAAAGAGCAACTTAAGTTTGACAACTATAATTTAAATAAAACATAATCAATTGAAAATTATAACTAACATAGAACTTAAATGTAAAACATCCGAATTAATATATCAAAACAACATAAAGGTTCACAAATGTGTGCATAGATTGTATGGCCAAAGTTGTTAAATGAGCTAATGTGATCTAACAAGGTCTAACAAGGTCCCAACTGCATTTATACTATCGAATGAGCAGTCTGGTAGTAGTTTCTCTTCATCTAATCCTTCTCTCCATATGCTTGTGAGCAGAGATAGATTTTCAGGTGTTTTTGGAAGGAGAGAAGGGAAGGGGTGAGCTTTATTTTTTTAGGGAAGGAGTTCTAGTGGTGGGGTGATCAAAGAGAAGGCCCTCCTTCTCTTTCCCGCCAGCCATGCTTGAGATGGGGGTGTGACTGAGAGCGGGGCCTCCTCCGATGACTGCAGGGCCCGAGTTGGTTTGTAGGTGGACATGCGGACAGTCAGATAGCCTGGACCCGGGTCATTTAGGGCTTTAAAGGTAATAACCAGCACTTTGTATTTAGCCTGGAAGCAGACCGGCAGCCAGTGGAGCTGCCACAACATGGGAGTAGATCTCTCCCTTTACAGGGCTCCAGTTAGTAATCTGAGTACCGGTCTCTGAACCAGTTGAAGCTTCCAAACTGTCTTCAAAGGTGGCATTGCAGTAGTCTGGGCGGGTTGTGACTAAGGCGTGGACTACTATGTCCAAGTCTGGTGTCTCAAGCCATGGGCGTAGCTGGGATGCAAGTTTTGGTTGTGCGAAGGTGCTCGTGGCCACCACAGACACCTGGGGTTCCAGGGACAGCAATGAGTCCAGGATCACACCCAGACTGCAGGTCTCTGTCTTCAGGGGGAGTGGGACCCTATCCAACCCAGGCTGTAATCCAGCACCACGATCTGCCCTTCTCAACCCCGAAGGGGACTCAAAGTGGCTTTACACTTAGGCAACTATTCAATGCCTTAAAACAACATACAATTAAAATAAACATTTACATTTAGATAAAATTAATACACATTAGAACAATTAAAAACATAACATCCATTATTAAAACCATCCCAGCCACAATCGTAATACGGGGCCACTGCAATAGTCATTTCACATATTCCATATCCTTCTATTGCACTGTTGGCCACTGCTATATTGTTGTGCACACAACTGGCAACATTAAGGAACCTGGCTGAAATGCTTCTGTTACATTACATTAATTTATTTATTATATCCATGTGCAGGTCATCTGGTGTTTGAAAACCAGAAACAAAAAGAAACTAAAATTGCAAGGCAAGAAAAGTAAGAAATTAGCCAAGAATCTCCTGAAAGCACCCGACAACAGAAACAACATTTCTCTTTGGCAACTGTATGCCCACTTGGAGTGGCTCCTTGGCAATACAGAAGAGGCCAGAAAGGTTTTTGATATGGCCCTGAGCATGGCAGGAGAGGCTGGAGTCAGGACTCTCCAGGTGTGTAAGCTTGGTCTGCTTTACGCTGAACTGGAAACAGAGTTGCTTGGCGCTCCTGAAGGAAGCCTTGAGTGCCGTGCAGTCCATATATTAACCAGTCTGGTGGAAAAGAGCCCTTATGTACCTTACACTGGGCAGGTACTATCCGTGAACATTTTGAAAGCTCGGAAGACATACCAGCACTTGCTCCAGGAGTACCTAAGCGAAGGCTCAGTCTCTGAACAAGAGCAGACCAGCTTTTCCAGTCACTTGGCTGGCGTGGTTGGCTGTTACTCCCTTTTCCAGTATTTAACTCTTGGGATTGATGCTGCTGTGTCGATATACAGAGAGGTGCATGAAAAGCTCAAGGGCAAGAAGCCTAGTGAAGGGCTCAGTAGTCAAAATTTCACTCCGGCTCTTGAATCCGTCACATTGATGCATGTGAGTTTGCTCAGATACCACATGAAAACGACCGTCTATCCTTTGCATCCCTTGCGTGAAGCTCTGTTGGAGGCTTTGAAGATGTATCCTAGCAACCAGCATCTCTGGAGGGCATACGTTCAGATCCAGAGCAAAACTCACAATGCCAGTAAAGCGCGGCGGTTTTTTGACAGCATCACGCGGACGACGAAGTCACTGGAGCCCTGGCTGTTTGCCATCCAAGTCGAGCAGATGAGAAAAAAGCTTGTTGACAGCGTCCAGAGGTAGCATCACCCTGTCAGATTATGACTGTAAATCAGGATGGGCAAATTGTGGGCCACAGGCAACCCCTGAACATCATGACTTAGGTTCCTAAGCCCCCCTCTAAAATGTAGTTTTGTATGCTTGGGACACACTCAAGAGAGATGGAGGTAGCCTTATTTCCTTAGAAGGAGTTTTACAATTGAGACGGTACTTCAGGAAACATGCTGCCTTGTTTATACATCCAGCTTAGCCATAGTTGTAGGGCAGCATTGCCCAACCTGAAGTTGGAACCCCGTGGGGGAGGGGTCTGAGGGGGTTTCAGAGGGGTTGCCAAAGACCATCAGAAAACATATATTTCTGATGGTCTTAGGAACCTCTTTGGCAGAGAAGGCTGAAGATCTCTCTGCCTTTCCTTCTCTTCCTTTTTGGAAACAGACGGGGAATCCTCCCACCAAAAGTCCTCATCCGCTGTGATTGGCTGGTCTCTCAGCCAGCCTCTCAGCCAAGGGGGGAGGGGGGTTTGAGAAAAACTGTTGTCGGGAATATAAGAGGACCCCCACTGCAGATCTCAAATTCTAGGCTGGGTCATAAAGATGGAGGCAGACGTTCACCTTGCTGTTGTGATGATCCTAAGGTGAATCTTTCACAAGGTTTTCTTGGTAAGATTGGTTCAGAACATGTTTGCTTTTCTGTGAGGCTGAGAGAATGTGACTGGCCCATGAATACCTACTGGATTTCCATGTCTAAGTGGGGATTGCCACCCTATGACTCAAACCATTACATTGCACTGGTTCTCCATTTCACTTTGGTGTTTAAAAATCAGTATCTTGAATGGTGATGGGTAACAAATTGGAGGCCAGTGCAGTTGATTCAAAAACAGTGACATGAGATTTCTAAAGTAAACATCAAAGAGCTGTTCAGCTGTTGCATTTAGCACTAGCTGTATCTTCTCAGCACTTTTTAAGGGCTGTTTAGTGTAGAGTGCATTACTGTAGACTAATTCAGGGGCAATTAAGGTTTGGATCAGTGTGGCTGAGTCAGTTTTAGAGGGGTGCAGCTGGGTGCCCCTCAAAATCTTGGGAAGACCCAATAAAATAGCTGGGTGGCTTTAACTCGGGCATGGGCAAACTTTGGTCCTCCAAGTGTTTTGGACTCCAACCCCCCACAATTCCTAACAGCTTCAGGATCCTTCCTTTCCCCCTCAGCCGCGAAATGGAAAGGGCCTGAGGCTGTTAGGAATTGTGGGAGTTGGAGTCCAAAACATCTGGAGGGCCAAAGTTTGCCCATGCCTGCTTTAACTGGATGCTCTTTGCCAGACTTCCCTATCTCAAGAGGTTGTTGAAAAAACAAAAATGTTTAAAAGAACAAAATAAAAAGGTGAAGGATGAACAGTATAACCTTGTTATTCAGATGGATTTTAAATAAATAAAAACTTGTCAGGAATTCCTTCTGCTGCCCTTGTTTTTTAATCCCTGTAGTCTACAGGGCTGTAGTATTTTTTGGAAGGAAAGATGATGTGCACCCATTTCCTTTGCATTAACAATGTTGTTTACTTCCTTATGATTTTTTTTCCTTTCAGGGGGGCCAACGGAGATGTCCATGCAACTATCCCTGAAACTGGTCTAACCAACCGAATCAAAGCTTTGTTTGAACATGCAATTGAGACTGAAAATGGGGCCCACTGCCCATTACTTTGGAGGCTCTATATAGACTTTATGGTGAGAGAAAACTAGGGAGTCAGAATGGACCTTCCCCTTCCTGTGGGCAAATTCTGAATGGTGTGATGGTAGTTGAAAGAGCTCAGAAAAATAGAATTTTTAATTTATCCCAGCACCTGCCAACCTAGCAGTTTGAAAACATGCAAATGTGAGTAGATCAATAGGTACTGCTTCTGCAGGAAGGTAACGACATTCCATAAAGTCATATTGGCCTCCCCAGCATATACATTGTCTTGAAGGCATTGTATATAAACATTCTACATAAGTAAAATAATACAAATAGTATATTGCAAAGCATGGCCTCTTTTCTGCATATACGTTGTCTTGAAGGCAGAGTATGTAAACATTTCAGATAATTAAAATAATATGAATCACAGTATAAAGACCTGAAAAGTGGGTTAATATATACACTCAGATTATGCAATAAAACTATACAGCTCTTTTGAACATTTCTAGAGATTTATTTTCCAGTTCTAAGATAAACATGTTTTATATAACTCATTGTTTTTAACCTTTTAAAAAATAACTTGTATTCCTAAAAGTCATTTTGTTTCATTCTGTTTCAGGTTTCTTTGGGTGATAAAGAAAAAAGTAAAGGACTGTTTTATCGAGCGCTTCAAAACTGTCCCTGGGCAAAGGTAGGCTTCAGCTCGTTCTGTTTTAAAAATAAATAAATAAATAAAGAAACCACCCAGAAACGAGTGTGCCAAAACATAGTTGTTTGGATATATAGATGTTTCAGTTACTCTTTGGATAATTACCAGTGGAGGAGAGTTCAGTTAGTCAACTTTCTGTATTGGCAGATGGTTGAAATACATGGCCATTGAAGTCTCCTGCAGTGCTGTGATTTCATTTAATGTGTAGTGAGCAGCTGTGGCCTTCCAGATGTTTTTGGACTGCAAATGTCATAAACACCACTGATTTGGTTAGATTTTTTGAGAATTGTAGGCCCACAATTAGAGAAAGAAAATACACTGAAGGGTATTTATACGACAAGTCTCTAGAAACCCAGTGGATTTCTTTTCAATTGAGATAACAATGGAAAAGAAGATACTGGGGTTGCTGTGAGTTTTCCAGGTTGTATGGCCATGTTCCAGAAGCATTCTCTCCTGATGTTTCGCCCACATCTATGGCAGGCATCCTTAGAGGTTTACATATCTGTGGAAGGTAAAGGGTGTGAGAAAGAACTCTTGTCTGTTTGAGGCAAGTATGGATGTTGCAATTGGGTGCCTTGATTAGCATTGAATGGCCTTGCAGCTTCAAAGCCTGGTTGCTTCCTGCGTAGTGGAATCCAGACAGGAAACAATCAACTAGACCTAATAGAGGCCCTTCATAGGGTTGCAGTAAGTCAAAACACATCACAGCAAATAACAGAATTCTTTGCTGCAGATAAACCTTCTAGCTTGCTCACAACTGCGAGAGTGTTCTCAAACATGCCTTTGAGCAATAATTTGTACATTAACTTTTCTTCATTTTAAATGTAAATCTGGATTTTTGTTGTAATTGGGTGATCTACAACATTGAAAGATGGGAATGTTGGGCAATAACTCATGCGCCCTGTTTGGGACTATGACAGAAAATCATAATGTATGTGGAAGGTACCTTAACCTATCCATCTCACATGTGCCTCCATTCATTTCAACAGGAGGTGAGGGCACTGTGAGGTGTTTCTAGTTGCCTGACAGTTTTGAGGTCCTCAGGAGCACCCCTAAATTTGTTGAAGAGCTTAATATTGAATGACCCTCTCTGATGTTTAGGCTCAGAAGAGTCTCCCACAGCTGTGAGGGCTGTTCATATACCTTATTATTAAATTAAGGTTAGCGTTGACCTTTAACTGTGTGTTGTTTTCATCTTGTTTTCATAGGTACTATATATGGATGCAATCGAGTATTTTCCAGATGAGCTCCAAGAGACACTTGATCTGATGGCTGAGAAAGAGTTGAGAGTACGGCTCCCAATAGAAGAACTGGAGTTGCTGCTTGAAGACTGAAGAACACCCTGAAGATGTAAAATTGGACATTTGGCCCAGTCTTCAGTATATCTGGTTTAGGATATTTTACATGTTTGATGGACAAGAAATTGTGCTTCTTTTGGTCTTCATCAAAGTATATGTAATCATAGAATAATGACTATGAATCCATTAAGGACAAAGTTGCAGATGGCGCTGAGTATATTGAATTAATTTTGAAAGCGGGCTCTTTCAGCAGTATAATATACTATGACCAAAAATACAAGAGACATAGTCAGATAAAACCAGCAAAATCAGTTGCGTCCAAAGAACAAGCATTTTTCTGACTTCACGTCTTCACAGGTGGAAATTCACCAATGATCAACATGCCCTTACATTTTACCAGTTGCTCTAGACCAGTCTGAAATAAGTCCTAATTTCACAGTTTACAATATACATATTCTAGCAAGGAACTTTGCAGAAGGATTGTTAACCCGTATTTCACAACTAAGGGATGTTGTAATCTGTACATTTGTTTATAAATATTGCTAAATATTTTTAAATCTCTGGATTATGGATTTTTTTTAACTGTTAATATTTTGTGAAGCCTTTTGATGCCACTTTAAAATGTACTACTATGACCAATCATAACAGAACAACAACCCCAGACTCTCCCATAATGAATATGAACAACTGTTTGAATGAAGAGCTGTGAACAGTGCCTGCAGGTTACGACGGATACTAAACAGTTTTTTAAAATACCCACCTTTTTCATGCTCTCTACAAAAGCATGAGCAGTGTAGTCAATAATAGAGAAAAAATGATGTTTTCAGTACAGTCATGTACAACTTTTTTGTTTCATGGCAAACAAAACATTGCTACTGGGAATCAGTCACACAAGAAAACTATTAGAGCTTACTGCGTGGCTGCAGAATGGAGGTCTAATTCTAGTTTTTTCCTAGCTTATTTCTAGAAAAGATCTACAGACCAAACTCTTCATACGGTGTTTATATTTTACAACTCCCACATCAGTACATTTAGAGCATAGGTTAGGAAATTGCAATTTATGGGCTGCATGCAGCCCCTGAAGCTCCCTGTTTTTTTTTTGGGGGGGGGGGGATGTAATTTTGGGCAATTCCTCCTCACCCCAAATCATGCAGAACATCCCTCCACTTCATATTCCTATGCAGTCTTCTCTAAATGGCTATATCACTTTTGTCACCAGTTTGAGATGGACTTATAAGAAGCACTGCTTGAATATCAAGAAAAAAATGGGTGCTAGAAATAATAACGCACGAAAGCTGACAGGCACAACCTGGGGATCACAATCGGACACACTGACAACATCTGTCCTTGCACTTTGCTACTCTGCTCCTGAGTATGCATACCGCGTGTGGATTACATCTCACCTCGTTAAAACAGTGGATATGGTTCTTAATGAGACATGCCGCATTATCACAGGATGTCTATGCCCAACACCCCTGGAGAAATTATACTGTTTATCCGGTATTGAACCACCTGACATCCACCGGGAAGTAGCAGCCTGCAATGAAAGGACCAAGTCATTGACATCATTGACCCATCCTCTGTTTGGATATCAACCAGCAAGCCAACACCGTAAATCAAGAAACAGCTTCATAAGATCTACACAGATACTTGCAGGAACACCACAACAAGCAAGAGTCCAAAGGTGGCAGGCGAAAACCCGGAACCTCAATCAGTGGATGATACCAGATGAGGGACTCCCTCCTGGGCACACAGAAAATTGGGCAACCTGGAAGGCGCTGAACAGACTGTGCTCTGGCACCACGCGATGCAGAGCCAACCTTAAGAAAAGGGGCAACACAGTGGAGTCCACTGCATGCAAGTGCAGAGAAGAGCAAACCACAGACCAGCTACTACAATGCAACCTGAGCCCTGCTACATGCACAATGGAGGACCTTCTCATAGCGCCACCAGAGGCAATCCAAGTGATCAGCTTCTGGTCAAAGGACATTTAGCATAATGCCAAAATTTAAACTTTGTGTTTTTAAATACATAACTGTACCCAATTCGCTTCTGACACAATAAATAAAATTTAGAGAGGGACAACAAAAGAAAATGGGAGGTACTTGGGCTTGCTATGGAAAAGAGTCGGAGGTGTGTGTGTGTGTGTGTGGGGGGGGGGGGGGGGGGGGGGATTGGCCTAGTCTGAAATTGACCATCTTCTGATCAGAAGAGTTGCAGTCAAGCAAGAAGCAGAGGCCTACACGTATCCTATGTACTATTTAGAGCTATGTTACTCAAAAGTTGTCCATGGACCACTGTTAGTTCCTGACAAGTTTCCAGGAGAGAAGGAAATACTTGTAGCTGGCAAGCCAGAAATACGATACTAGTCCCTAGCATTTTGGGGCAGGAGCGGGGTGGGATGTCCAGCCCTCTAATCAGACACATTACATAGATGATGAAGGAATAGTGGGCTATGTAGGAAAATGAGGGACAACAAAATACTGAGTATACAATTGATTCTACTGGTAGACTTGGTGCTGAATTAAGAAACATTCACTAATTCAGCAAGCAAACGTAATATGTGTATGTTCCTCAAAACACCATCGTGTTCTTGTTTGAATGCAGAAAGGTCTAACTCAGTAAATAAACAACATAAATGTTTGATAATATCACAAAGGATGTTTACCAGCTTTAGCATGGTAGCAAACAGCCCTCTGTTCTGAACTTCCCTGTCTACTTTAATAGCAACGAGGGCACAAGAACTGTGTTTTATGCCACCCCTTGCGCCAGTCCAACGGCTGAGCCTTCACATGCTGTTGGAGTCATAGCAGTAATTTCATATACCTGGCACTGAAGCAACACTCCCTGGAACCTGCTAGGACATTTACTTAGTTGGTTTAGATTTACAACCACAAAAGAAAAAAATATTAATGAGGGACTAAAAGTGAGAGCAAACAGAAGTGTATGTACAGCCAGGAGTACCGGGCCATTTTATTGCTTGATGTGTTGTGTTTCTTTTTAACAAGAAGATAGGCACAAGGTACATTTGTTTGTGCCAAGAGTATTGGGAACATAGTAACAATTATGGAGGTATCTGGGTATCGCTATACCAGCCTATGGGCATCACAGCTAGTGTTTCATAGCAGCAGCCGTAGGGAAAGTTGGAACTCCCTCCAGATGGAAGCTGTGTAAAACACAACTTTTAGCATTAAAAACTGTAATTAGTTCTCTATGAGGCAAAGCCCTCATGGTAATTGCGGCAAGATGCAGTTAAAAAAGATTAACTTGGACCTGCCCAATAATCTAACTCAGGCTGTCAGCAACCAGGCTGCTAAACTATTCAGTTGTGGCAGTGCACAGTCTACTTGCAAACAGGCCATTAGCTGGGTGCCAAAATAGTACTGTCTGAGAGGGACGTTCTTTCCTACAGAGGTAATATAGTAGACAAAGGTTTGTTTCACCACAGGTTTTCTTCAAAGGTTGCTCTGTACTTTGAGTTCCTGTTAAGAGAAAAAGCAGCACACAAATAAATATAATCATAATTCTGTAGATCAGGTGGATCTTCGAAAACATTTTTTCCTTTCCAGATATTCTCTTCAGAGAAAAGGCAGGAAATCTCTTATATAGTTGAATGATGTGTCTCCTAATAAGCATATTTGTTTGAAAATAAATTCAACAGAACCCTTTAGGACAGTGGTTTCCAACCTGTGGTCCGTGGACCACCAGTGATCCGCAAGAATTAAAATATGGTTGGCGGGCTCACCGTTACTACAACGTTGCAACAAGAGCAACTGGTTTTGCAAAACCCTCTTATCATGCCAAGGCTTATTAAATATGGTTTTCTGTGAGCAAGCAGATGATGACTACTGGATGTCACATCAGCTCTAGATTATCAAATATGGTTTTCAGATGGTGATTACTGGATGGCATATGTTCTGCATCAGAAATGAGAGCTGATGTTGTCTATCCAATGCAATTTTCTGAATCAGCACCCCAAATTACCAAACCAAATTTAAAGTTGACCAAAAACTGATTCGTAACCCTTTTGATACTAATGTTGGAGAGTGGCCCCTAGTCAAAGTGGTCCTTGGTCAAAAAAGGTTGGGAACAACTGCTTTAGGACAAATTTACAATCAAGTGCATAGCTACATTCAGGGTCAGCACTGTGGCACATAGTCCAGTATGTGTATATATGCACTCAACAGTTTTAGGATATTAGCCATTTATTGGCACTCTTGAGCTTGCTTCCTTTTTCTAACGTTACTGTTGAAGCAAGCAGATTTTTCTTAAAATAATGGGAGTACAGCCTAAGGTCCCTTGATGTTCTTTATTCCTGAACCATATAGCATGATCTGGTGCAAAATCTTTCCATCAGCCTTGGCTGTTGCAGAAATGTGTAGTGACAGACCATATTTAGGCTGAAGACATAATAGCCCTGCTGGAGCAGACCCCAGGCCTATTTAGTCCACCATTGTGTTCTCACAACAGATAAAAGTCCTGCAAAGCCCTCGAGGAAGATGAATATATCTGCATTCCTAACCAGTATTTGTTGTTAACCATACCGTAGAAAAGGGGATGATGAAAACTGTGTTCCATCTTTTCTTTGGGGCAGATTTTTTTTTAGATTTCAGCTTCCCTAAAAGCCACAGTAAATACAACCAGTGGTACAGGAGCTGTAGTCCAGAACATCATTCAGCACCAGTCTCTTCCACCATTTTCAAATTTTGCTTAATGGTGAATACTTGTTCACATGGTCTGCAGTGAAAATATAAACCAGAAGCTGTGGCTAAGATCTTAAGTACAATTTATGTATTTTGATGAAGTAATAGATATCAGCATGTATCAATAGTATCAACTCTCCTGGTTATAAAGCTAACAAGCTTGATTAATCCAAGGCAGCAGACATAGCAAAATGACAGCCAAAGAAGTTAGGAGAAGTAACCCATATTTTGTGGTGAGTTATTAGTATCTCATAGTAAGCATTTTGTCACCGAAACATCAGCAAAAGGGGCACCTGCTCACAACAGCTCCTTTCAACTGCAGTCCTTTGTCAATATCTATTTCTAGTACTTAGCACTGTCACAGCCCGCCTTTAGAGTTTGAGATAATATGAAAGCAATTTGCTTTCTACATGGCTTAAATTGTTCACCGGAGCCATGGGAAACCCCCTTAGGCTTAGAAAACATACTTCATAATTCAGAAGTGGAGGGAATGTGCTACGAGTTAATAGCGTTTGCAGCACAACAGAACCAAAAATACACCCCAAGTGGTTTTGAATAATACATATGCATAGTTTTTGTTCAGTGCATCAAACAGCTTGAGCCAGACTTCTTTCAATACTAGTTAAGCTTTTGTTTTCTCATAGGAAAAGTACCTGCAATTTTGTTTTACAAGGAGTAAGTGGTCCCTTGTAAATATAAAACTTTTAAGTTTTCTTGCATGTTTGCTACTAGATAATCTATCTCCTCATTGACAACCTCCAGATGAGTTGGACTAGTGCACCTGGAAGGTTTTCTTTTGCTACAGCACTTGCATCAGTATTTTCAGTAGCTTTGTCACAACTGTTGGATTAGAATTGTACACAAGGCACAAAACACTTAATGGCAGTCAGAACACAGTGAATAGAAGGCAAAGCAAAAGGGGAGGAGTACAAATAACGGCAACAAAATTTGAAATAGCCTACAGATGAAAGAAGAAAGTGCAAAAAGATTGGTTGCAGTTAAACATCAAAAAACCCAAGGTTATGGCAACCGGACTGATCGATAACTGGCAAATAGAGGGAGAGAACGTGGAGGAAGTGACAGACTTTGCATTTCTAGGTGCAAAGATTACTGCAGATGCAGGCTGCACCCAGGAAATCAGAACACGTTTACTTCTTGGGAGGAGAGCAATGACCAATCTTGATAAAATAGTGAAGAGTAGAAACATCACACTGGCAATGAAGATCCAAATAGTTAAAGCAATGGTATTCCCCGTAGCAACCTATGGATGCAAGAGCTGGACCATAAGGAAGGCTGAGTGAAGGAAGATAGACACTTTTGAACTGTGGTGTTGGAGAAAAGCTCTGAGAGTGCCTTGGATCGTGAGAAGACCAAACCAGTCCATACTTCAGGAAATAAAACCCAACTGCTCACTGGAAGGAAGGATATTAAGGGCAAAGGTGAAGTACTTTGGCCACATAATGAGAAGACAGGAAAGCTTAGAGAAGAGAATGATGCTGGGGAAAATGGAAGGAAAAAGGAAGAGGTGCCGACCATGGACAAGATGGATGGATGGTATCTTTGCAGTGACTGGATTGAGTTTGAAGGAGCTGAGGGTGGCCACGGCCGACAGGGAGCTCTGGCATGTGCTGGTCCATGAGGTCACAAAGAGGCGGAAGCGACTGAACAAATAAACAACAAACAGGCGGACTATGATGAATATTTGATTACACAATTAAGAAAACTTGCAGAGAACAAGAAAAGTTTTTTAAAAGAACTACAGGAAAGGAAATTCCACCTGAACATTAGGAAGAACTTCCTGACTGTGAGAGTTGTTCAGCAGTGGAACTCTCTGCCCCGGAGTGTGGTGGAGCTCCTTCTTTGGAAGCTTTTAAGCAGAGGCTGGATGGCCATCTGTTGGGGGTGCTTTGAATGCGATTTTCCTGCTTCTTGGCAGGGGGTTGGACTGGATGGTCCACGAGGTCTCCTCCAACTCTATGATTCTGTTCTATGTCTAGAATATTTGTTCTACCAAAACAAACTCAATCATGGAGTGGAAGAAAATGACACTTTGTGTACCCATCAGAGATACAATTAATGTCTGGTCCAATAGTGACAAACTCAAACTTACTTTGAATAACACGTTTTAGAATAAAATTGGGCATATATTAGGATAGATATAGCCAACCAGGAAAATAGCATTTCTAGCCTGTGCTGTCCTACGCTCCTTTGGAATCTTGTATTTATAGAGGCCAACCAGGTTTACCTTCAGCAACAGAATATTCTGAAGCTGGCAACGTTTTGAGTGGTAGTTTGTCTATCCAGTATGTTGAACTTTTCATTCTGTGTCACCAATGTAGACTTTTACCTACCTTGGCTGTGAAATCTTACCCTCGAGCCATTTTGTAAGTTGATGAATCTAGCACATCCCTGGAATCAGGTTGTCATGGAGGAGAGTAAAGGAAACAGGATTCTGTCTAGTGACTTCTATACCCTTTGATTAACAGATCTCACTGCCACTATAAAACTGATACAACACATATTTTGGATAGATCGTCTTTGACTCAGAGCATTTCAAACCATTCCTACCAGGCTTATCTTAATTTTCATCATTTTTCTATTGTTTGGAGATACACATTTATAACCTGAGCCAAATGCTTCTAACTGTATTCTAGACTAAGTATAACAATCTACCACAGAAGTTAAGAAGCCTGGTGTGTTGGAAATTGCAACCTTCCAAACCCCACTATTTGTTTGTTAATGTACTTATCTGCTAACCTGTATTGTATGTATATATTGATTTGCCTGTTTGACTGACCTGTTTGGTGTGAGAGGGGCTATAGACATATGATTGTACTGAGCATGTTCAGACTCAAGACTCCATTTTGCTGTCAGTATGTTTTTGGACTTCAATGGAAGCAGATGTCTTTTGGACTTATGTAGAAACAGTTTTCTATATGTTTACTATATGTTTTCTTTGAAAAGCAGTGAGTACACTTATACAGTTTGGACTGTCATAAGATATCCACTTAGAGACTATGTACTATGGACTATAGATTAAGAATGATGCCCTGCGTTCTCAACACAGAAAAACGACATCCTATCTATATCTGAACTTCGATAAAAAATGTACTGTACCTGTATGGTGAATTAATACAAGATGTTTGTGAGTAAACAAGATATTTTTAAAATTCTGCTAGCCAAATATATGTGTTTTTGTGCAATGTCTTGTCTTTGTTTCTGGCAGTTCAAAGACATGGTTTATCAGTTTAACAGCTGAGTTACCTGTGTGCTATTACATAAATGCTAGTGAACATCAGTTTTTTAAAGGGTTGACTTCTAACAAGGTCATGACTTTCCTTGACTAATGGTTTTCAAAAGGTGGTCTCCAGATATTCATGGAGATTCACATTTGCCAAAAGGAAATGACATAATTTTTCTTTTCAAAAAGGTTATGAATGTCATTTATTCCAAAATGGTGAGAGTTCGATTTGGGGGGCAGAGTACAATTTGGGGGGCAAGACAAAATGGCAGCAAGACAAATACAATTACTCCTTCTCGCTTGGAAACCATATTTTTAATGACAAAATGTTTTGAAATGAATGATATTACAATACAGAAGAATTCATTTGCCACGTTTTCAACAGCATAAGCTCCCCCCTCCAACCAATGGCTTTGTTATGCTTTTCCCCTTGTATTCTGAAAGAAGGTTCCAAGGATTCTCCCCGCCCCAGAAAGAAAAAGAAAGTTACAGGTAGAGGCCCTCTGGGGTGCCTTCTTGTTTCTTATAGAGAACATTTTCTTTCGATTTTTTGAAGTCTTCATTTGTTACTTTCATTCTCCGTTCCCGCAGAGCCATCAAGCCAGCTTCTGTGCAAATTGCCTGCCAGGGAGGGAAGCGTCTGGTTAGAACATCATCCGTCTCACATGTACTAAATGGTATTAGAACGTAACTTTCAGATAAGCTGATTACGATTGTTTGCAGCAGTGTTCAGCTAAGACTGCAATCTTAGTATTGGAATGGAGAAGCATGCAAAAATGTGAGCTTACTAGGGACACAGAAATTTAAGGATGATTCAGAGACTCAAGCTAGAGGGTAATCAGACTGAAAACTACAACAATGACCCTTTTTATCGTGAAACTGCAAGTTGCTTCTGGCATGAGAGAATTGGTCATCTGCAAGGATGTTGCCCAGGGGACATTGCCCATCCTGTGGGAGGTTTCTCTCATGTCCACGCATGGGAAGCTGGAGCTGACAGATGGGAGCTCACCCCATCTCACAGATTTGAACCGCCAACCCTCAGGTCAGCAGTGCAGTCAGCACAAGGGTTTAATCCATTGTGCCACTGTGGCTCCTGGCAATGACCATGCACTTCTGTTATTCTCTGCACTCATGGAAAAGAGCAACTCACTATCATATCCCAGCCCAAACAGATGATTTACCAAAGAATATGGACAAAGGATTCGATCCCTGATGTGCTCTTCCAAACAAATAACCAAGGAGCAAGTAGTACTAGTTCTCTAATTACCGCCTACTCCATTCCTGCATGCCCTACTCTCAGAATGAGAGGACAAGATGCTTAAACATGGGAAGCTTGTGGCCCTCCAGATGTTGGATTCCAATTTCCATAAGCCCTAGCATGACTAAGTGATGCTTGAAGTTATAACTTTAATGGAAGAGGCACAGGTTTCCCACCACTCACTACAGCAATAAATTTCCCTTTTCAAACAAGCTTCCCCTCTCATAGTCAAAACCATTGTTCTCAGATCACTTTACTGCAATCCGTGGCTTCCCAATGTGAGCCAGAAGGAAGGCTCATTGTCTGTTGCCTGAATTAGAAAAGATTCCTATGATCTCACAAATCTAGAAAGTTCTGTTTTTAAAGAACTTATCCAAAATTAGGAGCACCCTTCCATTGTTCTTCCAAAAATTGTTGAAGACATGTACAAGTGAGAAGGAGCAAAATGTAGTCTGCAGAAGAACTTTGAAAGGGAAAACATAAATCTGCATCAGGAATCTTACCTTAATATCTGCACCCGACAGATCGTCTTTAGCCATTATCAGTTCATCTAGAGTAACATCGTCTGCCAAAGTCATTCTGCTGGTATGAATTTGGAAAATACGCTTCTTGGTTTTCTCATCCGGAAGTGGGAATTCAATTTTCCTGTCAATTCGTCCTAGGAAATAGAAAATTACAGCCAGCTCAGATTTCTGCCTGATGGATAAAAGACAGAAAGCTTACCTTGCGAAGGAGTTTCAATTTAAGACTAAATATTTTCGTTACTAAAATTAAAAGGGTTGCTGTGAGTTTTCTGGGCTGTATGGCCATGTTCCAGTAGCATTCTCTCCTGACATTTCACCCATATGTGTGGCAGGCATCCTCAGATGTTGTGAGGTTTTGAAACCTAACAACCTCTGAGGATGCCTGCCATAGATGGAGAGAATGCTTCTGGAACATGGCCATACGCCCGGAAAACTCACAGCAACTCAGTGATTCCAGCCATGAAAACAACAAAATGAAAAGGGTTTGTCACTGAAATGGTTCCCACAGCTGTGTTGGTAAAGCACATAATTAAATTTTTGAACTCTTCTCTCATTTTACAACAGACACTTATTCCATGATTAATGAAGCAAGTTCCATACACCATGCATTTCTAATTAAAGTTATATACTGCCTCTCTTCTGAATATTTCAGAATATCATGTACTTCCATCAGTCTCGTCTTTCTTTCAATGCACCTCAAAATATTTAAGGCTTTCAGGTCACCTTCTATCCAAACCTTGGCCAAAACTAGATCTGGTTTGCTTCAGCAATATTGTTGCACTATGTGCAGTACAACCCTTGTATCCATGGGGGACAGGTACCAGAACATGTATCTTTTTATTTAATTCGTATCTTGTTTTATTCCCAGAATTAAAGTTATGAAATTAAAACAGATGCTAGTCCATGAGGTCATGAAGAGTCAGAAGCGACTGATTGACAGAAAAAGGTAACGGAAAACTAACAAAAGATAATAATGCTAAATTGTAATATAAAAACTCTAGGGAATTAAAAATGTTTGAAAAATGCATCAATAAATCATTGAAAATAAATACAACACCGATCCACTAAAGGCCAGTCTTCAACAGTCACTTAACTGGTGAAAGCTGACTGGGTTAAAAAAAAAGATTTTGCCTGTAACTGGAAGAGTGGATGCTTTAAATTCAACAACTTGGGAACTGCCACTGAGAAAGCCTTTTCTCACATTTCCACCAAAGATGCCTGTGAGCATGACAGAACCGGCAGAAGGAAGTTTTCAGTGCCCAGAAGGCTTTTATGACCTATCTGAAAGTGGTATTTGTTCACAATCATTTGCCTCTTCCTTCTCTTAATCTCATTTCCTGCACTTTAAAAGGCCAAGTTATGAACAAGGTAGGTTCTTTAGGATTGTTCTTAAGTTGAATATGTATGTAAGTTGGAATAAACACATTTTATAAGTGGAACTCCTGCCAATTTTTGTTTTTTAGTTTTGGATATCTTGTTTTGCTGTCTGTGCCCGTTCAGAAGATTTCACCTCACTTTCTGTCACTGTGACAACTGGATTTTGAAAATTTAATGTTATCATGGAACCATGGATTGGTGATGAAGCTTCAGTGGAGACACTCTTTTCCCCATGATAATTCTTCCAGGAGCTGATTTCCTTTCCAGAGATTTCTCTCACTGCATGTTGCCTCACCCCCATTTGTAGCTAGGAGTTGTATGTAAGGCAAATGTCTGCAACTTAGGGACTGCCTGCAATTAAAACTAAGCTAAAGAAAATATACTATTCCAAAACCTCCAACTTTTTAAATGTTTAGGCAATTCTGATGTGTGGAAACAAACAGAATACAAAGCAACAATATCTTACCTGGCCTGATTAAGGCTGGATCCAGCGTTTCTATTCTGTTAGTGGCCATGATCACCTTGACATCTCCACGTGAATCAAAGCCATCTAACTGATTCAGCAACTCCAGCATTGTTCGTTGGATCTCCCTTTCGCCACCTGAATTAGAGTCGTACCTTGAAAGCAAGAGCAAAAAGGAGCAGAAGCTAAGCTACATGCACCAGAATTTAGAAGGATATTAGAGGCCAAGATGAAGTATTTTGGCCACATAATGAGAAGACAGGAAAGTTTAGAGAAGACAATGATGCTAGGGAAAATGGAAGGAAAAAGGAAGAGGGGCCGACCAAGGGCAAGATGGATGGATGGTATCCTTGAAGTGACTGGCTTGGCCTTGAAGGAGCTGGAAGTGGTGACGGCAGACAGGGAGCTCTGGCATGGGCTGGTCCATGAGGTCACAAAGAGTTGGAAGCGACTGAATGAATGAACAACAACATGAAGACGTACCCCCTTCTGTCTTTCCAAAATCTCCTATTATTCAGCTTCAGTAGACAGCCCCTGATTTTAATACCATGACAGGGAAAGGAGAACTGACTTTCCCTATCAATTTGCTCCATGCTATGCTGTTGTTGTGGCTGCTGCTGTTTTTACAAGCAATGCTTCTGAAGCCTAGAAAGACACTTGATCTTGAATCTGACAGTTGTGATCAATCCACTACTGACATTTGCCTCTCTGGATTCCATAGGATTATTCCATAGTTCTTTCAGTGGAGGCGCAAGGGACTGAAGGTTTTCTGTACACAAGACATATATCTTGCCACTGAGTTAGGCTCTCCCTAGTGATTACTACAACAGGTGCAGCAAACAGTATGAACAAGCTCAGCTAAAAGAGCCTGGATTTTTCAGCTGTTTTGAGTATATCTTTAAACCTAAACCTTCAAGAGGAGTGAAGAATATGTGGCTTATGAGATGCTGCTGAAGTGCTACTCCTAGAAACTGTAGACAACATAGCCAACAGTGAGGAATTGTGAAAGTTGAAGTCAGCAAGATTTGAAGGCCCATATATCCCCCAACCCAATCCTAAAAGAAGGAGGGTAAAATATTTTCCTCAATGAACCTGGGATCACTGAAATTCTAGAAAAAAATTCTACAGGGGGAAAAATGAAGATCCTGGGATGAGGGCAGAATGGAATACATTTTCTTGGACTTCCAAATCCATCTCAGTAAATGAGCGAAGACAGATAAAAGTCAACAGACAGAAATGTATTCATGGAAGTGACATTAATGCCCTATACCTACCTTTTGGTACCTATGGCATCAATTTCATCTATGAAAACAATGGATGGAGCGTGTTCCTCAGCGACCCGAAACAGCTCCCGTACAAGCTTTGGACCATCTCCCAGGTACTTCTGTATAAGTTCAGAGCCCACCACTCTCAGGAAAGTGGCAGAGGTCTGATTTGCCACCGCTTTGGCTAACAATGTTTTACCTGTTTGGTTTTCAAGGTACAGAAAAGAAAAATTACTTAGTTATAAAGAATAGTGCTAGCAGCAGAAGCAGCAGTAATCGACCCGAATATCCAGTAGAACATCAGTGACTGGGATACAACATTGAGTAACATGGATGGCTTCAATATTTAGATGTAAGCTTTAAAAAAAATCATTTTCATGCAAAAAGTAAAGGTTTCCCCTTGACATTGTCTAGTCGAGTCAGACTATAGGGGGTGGTGCTCATCTCCATTTCTAAGCCGAAGAGTCGGCATTGCCTATACATGCCTCCTAGGTCATGTGACTGGCACGACTGCATAGAGCGCCATTAACTTCCCACCCAAATGGTACCTATTGATCTACTCACATTTGCAAGTTTTCGAACTGCTAGGTTGGCAGAAGCTGGGGCTAACAACAGGAGCTCATCCTATTCCATCTTATGTATAGACTGAATAATGCAGATATGAAAAAGGGAAACAGAAAACAAGTACCTGTGCCTGGTGGCCCATATAGAATGACCCCCTTAGGTGGCTTTATACCCATCTCTTCATAATATTCGGGATGAGTTAAAGGTAACTCCACAGATTCCTACAGGGAAGAAAATGATGCCATTATCATTTCTGTTCTCCTTCTTCCAAACAGGTTCACAATGTGTATTTTAAAACAGTATAGGTAAAGATTTTCCCTGACATTAAGTCTAGTAGTGTCCAACTCTGGGGGGTGGTGGTCATCTCCATTTTTAAGAGCCGGCGTTGTCTGTAGACATCTCGAAGGTCATGTGGCCAGCATAGAGTGCCGTTACCTTCCCACCACGGTGGTACCTACCGATCTACTCACATTTGCATGTTGTCAAACTGCTAGGTTGGCAGAAGGTGGGGCTACCAGAGGGAGCTCACCCCACTCCCTGCACTACCAGAGGGCTTTAAAACTGTAAATATCAATAATTCAAATATTTTCTGATAAACCACCAGTATGGAACAATAGCCTAGGCATCACATTTGTCTAGAGGATTCTGGAGAATCTAAAACTACAAAAGTATATTTTTCAAACTGTGTTCTTAATCCCACCTCCAGAGTCATAGGCTGATGGTTTTTTAAATGACAGCTTTAAAAAATTACATAAAACACATTGTGACAGCTTCTTGTGAGTGCTAGAAGAAAGAATACCTTGATTTCCTGAATCTGGTTGTCTAAGCCCCCGATATCTGCATATGTCTCTTGCGGGGCTTTCTCTACCTTCATCACGGTAACTAATGGATCTGTGTCATCCATCAGGACTCCTATCACAGCATGGACCTGAACAAAATAAGAGGCGGAAACACCAATAAATAAAGCAGCATGTGTATCAAGAAAATACATTGATTTGACATTTTGTCCAATTGATTTTAAAGCAAGGCACAAACAATACTATCATAGATCTGTCAAAGAGTTCCCCTGCTCAAATGAACTTGAGAGAACCTCTTGCTAGCAGCAAGCACTTCATTTATCTGACAGCAATTTTCAGAATACAAGATGGGAGGAAAATATTGTGTCAGATCCAAAGCTGACATGAAACCCTTCCTCTTCTCTCTTATATCCACAAGTGATTTGAGGGGAGGATGAGCAACCTTGAGACAGCAGAAGCAGTCTCAGAGACCTGTTGAAGTCCTGCCTGCTTTAAAATACAGTGGAATCAAAGCCATATCAAGAAATGTTACTGCCCTAAGACCCAGCAGCTAATGGAATGCAATCTAAAATAACTGGTACTTCTCTGCTTGTGATCTCTATCCAGATAACATAACATCACAGTCCTCTAACTAACTACAATATGACCAACTTTCTATCCATTGCAGATTATAGTATTTCTTCATGATGCCTGCATATGTCTTAAAACCTCTTGTGACTAAATTAGAGATAGCTAAAATGTGCATGATTCAAACCAGAAGGCAGCAGAAAAATGAGAAGCTGGTCCACTTTATCATTTTGCTGAGAGACTATCTCCACTGATTCTGTCTCTCTCTGCACTATTTATAGCCAAGGTCATCACTAAAATAAAATTTCAATTATCAATATGGGTGCCTAAGTTTCCCTGATCTCTTCTACCTTCCTTTTCCATTTGGCTGAAGAACACAGGAATTATTACTCTAATAAAATGTTGTAATATTTACCCCTTTTCAGTGCTTTGCATCAGAGACAAACTAAAGGATACATGACTTACCTTATGATTAAGCAGAACTGAGCAGCCTGGCTCTAGCAAATCCTTGTCTACGAAGGAGAGAATGCTGACATAGTGCTCTGACCCCACAGAAGTGGAGACAATGGCATGATTGTCATCAATGATCTCCTCCAGTGTTCCCACAGACATTGGGGTTCCCCTCAGGTCATCCACCTTGGATCGCTCTTCCTGCAGATCAAAATATGTGATTATGCACTACAATAACTCATCACCCAATAGCTTTGCATGTTTTATGACCTTTGAGGTTTCAGAAGGTCAACTTATCTCTGTTTGTTGTGGGACCTGACATTTAGAATGTGTAAGGTTGTGCAACATAAATAAAATTTCCACCTAAAAAGCCGAAACTATATCAACAAATGGCTTGAGCAAAACAAGAAAAGAAAAACAAAAATAAAACAAAAAGGATAATTTAGGAGTGTAGAGAGAACAGTCTTAATTTTTTTTTCAAGATCTACCTCTTGCTTTTCTTCCAAAGGCTTCATCTGTTCCTGGTTCCTGATGAATTCTTCTTCCATCAAAAGGTAATCTTTAATTCTTTCCAACTTCAACAATTTGAGTCTGCACTGGGTGTGAGGGGTTACTACAATTAAAGGGGGAAAATCAGCACAACATAAAGTTAAAATTTGAGACAAAACATTGTCTGTGTGGGTAAACTTGAGGAAAACAGTAGTTTAATTCATCGCTGGCAAAAGACAATTTCTGAAGCAAAGGACAAGATTACACCTCTGCACAGAAATTAATCTGAATAGCAGATAAGTCTTAATTGAATACAGGTTGATGGGACAGAGTAACCATCATATCTGAGGCAGTGGACTAAGATAGGGAATTCAGAGCATGAGGAATATACCCCTGTGTTTTCTATTGATGGTGTTGATACCGTTACAATTGCTAACACTTTCGCCCTGCTTTTTCTCCATTATGTCACACTGACAATTTAAATGGCTTCTGCTTATCCGGATTTTGTTCCTTTCCTGATCTCCATGGACACTGCTTTTTGGGGAAAGAATGTAAATCTAAACTGGATGGCATCAGACAGAAACAAGTAATCTCCAGTGGCAGGATTTCAAGCAACTTCTCTGAACAGACTGCCACAATATTACACTAGTTTTTTAAAAAAGTTTTTACTGATTTTTTTACTTTGGGGATGTGATTTTTGAGAAATTAGTAACATTATTGTTATTCAAATTTTTGATTAATTCCTGTTTTGCAGAGAGCTAGTTAATATTTTAATACTTTTTTCCCATGTGGCCAAATGTTCAACTATGTCTCTATTTTTCACAAACTAATCCTAAACTAATCATAATTCTAGAAGAGGTATTCTGGGCATCTGCAGATATGGACACACAGACAATAAGAATGCTGCTTCATAGTTAGTTCATTAGCCCATCTATAACTTACACTTAACTGACACTTAAGTTTTTCAAGATTTCACCCAGAGAGGCTTCTTGCAGCTGAACTGAGTTTTTAAAACACAGGCTCCCAATACTCAATTGTGGGTTTTCTCTACGTAATTGTGCGTACTATTACTCAATATGTCCGCTCATCAAGAGGCACACAAACTAACTGTGCTTACCCAGGGGAAGTTTGCTGGCAGCATCTGGTCCCTTTGTTTTCTTCTTCTTTTTCCCCACTCGGGTCGGAACTGGGGGTTCGTATTTTTTCTTTTTGTCCTTTTTATTTTAAAAATCAAGCAGAAAGAATCATAATGGGGATAGGTCTAAATCCTATTGTTAGCCCCAAATTAGAGCAGATCTACCGAATCAACATTATTTTGGTGAAGTCAAAATGTATGTAAGTGCTACTACTATAACTGATACAGATATCAGCAGTACAGTGTAAAGAAATATAGGAGGATTGGGATGGGAGTAGATTTCACCTCCATGTCATACAATTATTTACACCAGAAATTAAAGAAAACTAAGTTAGTAATCCCAACCTATAGCTCTTAACAAACACCTATGAAACAAGCATGGATTAATACTTCTCTTGCTAGATATGACTCAAGAAAAAAAATTACATCTGTGTCTTTAATGGCATCCCAAGTAGATCCCTGACAATCTCAGCTCCAGCCATCTGGCTGTGAAATTAACATTCTGAGCATTCCCTCCAAGCTGCTGTCTCATCCTACTTTATAATGAAGATTAGCGAATCTGGGGAGGTAATCTGTGCTTCTATTTCACAAAAACCTCCTAATTCGATAAAAAACATTCACATGGTCCAAATAATAACTGGCTCCAACAACCATCACAAAATTAAGCAAGATGTTTTAGATCTGTTGAGAGGGATTTCATGATGAATTACAGTTTTTTAAGGAAGAGGTAACAGTACAGAAAGGACTTCAAGTGGAGCAGTCACAATTTGTTATGGCCATATTAAAGGGCAAGATACATTTATTGAAAAACCCCATCTGATCTCTTCCTTAAAGTCATGCTAAATGAGAAAGAGATGTGGGTAATTCCTGGTTACAAATCAGAGTTTACAATAATGTCCAAAGTGACACATTACCCAAAAGCAACTAATACAATACTTAGAAGACTTAGAAAACTAGACTACTGCATTGCCAGTCTGAGACAGAAATAACATATAAATGAGATACAAAGTTTCTTATGTAGAAAGTGAAAGTATGTCTGAGAAAGTACAATTTGAATTTTTCAATTTGCATGGAATATTTTTTCTAGAAGAACATTTAACGCTGCACTTCTTTCAAGAAAGTCCATTATACACCTCATCCACACAAAATCCCTTATTTCTTTATTCTTACTTTGTCATCCTTCTTGCTACCCCCAGGGCCATGTCCACCACTCTGACTTTGACCCTAATGGGAAAAAAAACAAGCAGAATATAATATACAGCTGAAAAACAATTGTTTCCCTTAGTGCAGTTGAAATAACATCTATACAGGTATATGTCAATTAACAAAGTGGATGTATTCCTGGGCTTTACCTCTCAAACAGAAACTTTGGTACCAATGGAAAAAATGTCCTGGAAAAAAATAGAGCTAGGTTTCTCACTACAAAGAAAAGAACAGCTGTTCAACAAGTTTCAAGCAAACTTTTTTTATTCAAAACTAAAATTATGCACAGGTAAACTGAAAACAAACAAAGACATTTTGAATTCTCTGGAGACCACTCGATAGTTCTTTCCAAAATGTACCCAGAGAAGATTGTTTTCTTTCAACAATCTCCTTTCATTATAATTTTCATTTCAGTGGCAAGTATTTTATTTTTTTGCAATATATCAAGGTAGCTGGTAATGCCTGCTAATGTCCTTTCCCCTTATTGTAGATACAAGGTGGATACTACACTGGCAGCATAAGCCAGTTTCAAACTGGTATGGAAGAAAGTGGCTTCACTGTGCAGATGGTTGCACAGAAAATCCTGGAACCAGTTTGAGGCCTGGATGTCGATGGCACAAACTACAGAGCACTGAAGTGTATTTCTTTATTTGGCAGGCTTTTGAGGATGTTTGTTGTCTAGGCCACTGCTTCTTATAATTGTGGGTCCTGGCCCCAAACAGGGTCCCCTTAACTCAAAATTGGGGTCACGAAAAATGTGTCAACAGCAAAAGGTTTCTGAACCACCCATTTACACAAATCTGTTAGTAACAATGTGCACTGTTGATAGTGGCCTCTGCAGAAAATGCTTCAGCTGTACTCCTCACAAAAAGGGGAAACTGCAGGTGTTTTTGACTTTAACTCCCACAGTTCCTAACAGCCGGTGGGAGTTGATGTCCAAAATACCTGGAGAGTCAAAGTTTGCCAGCAAAAATATGATAGCTGGGACCCTACGCTGGTTGCACACTGTGGGTCAGAATTCATGAAGGGAAGATATGTATGAGACAGTGCAGTGAGTGAGAGATGCAGCTGGGAGGAAGGAAGGAAGGGAGAGGGGGAGGGGGAAGGAGGAGAGGGGGGTCTATGGCTTACACATCCTGCCTCCTGGAGCCCCCGCTCCTCCACTGTCAAAAAGCGGGCAGGGGAAAGCACAAGAAGAGGGGAAGGGGACTTTGGTTCCTGCTGCTCTGTTTGCACTTGGCCCTTGTAAAAACCTTCCCTGGCTACCAGCACACTTTCCGCCCTTTGAAGAAAGCAGCTCCAGCAGCTGAGAAAAGTTCAAGCGGACTTCCCTTCATTAACTCTGACATGTATTGTGCAACCAGTGTAGGGTCCCAGCTATCATATTTTTGCCCGTTTGCCCATGCCTGCTCTGGTGTCATGAGGCTGTCAGTCCCACTATGCCTTTGCAGACTCACATGGCGATGTCTTTGAGGTTAGAAATTATTTGAAAGCCCTTGAAAAATCTTGTCCTTTCTAATAGCTCAGGCAAAAGGTAACTGCTGTTGATTCACTTGCCTTTTGTGATTTTCCCTATTAATATAATTTGTTCTTTTGAGCACACACTGATGTTGACTGACCCCGCATGAGGAAAAAGAAGAAAAAACCTTTGGATTCCTTAATAATATGCCCATTTCTGGGACAGTGGGCAAGTCTGGCCTAGAGACATCCAGACCATTTTCTACAGGAGGCATCATCAAATGTAAGCTGCTAGGAATTGTGGGAGTTGAAGTCCAAAACGCCAGGAGGGCCTAAGTTTGCCAAGGCCTGTTCTACACAGAGTCACTCCACTTTCGGCTGCCTTTACACTGTAGAATTAATACAATTTGGCATTACTTTAACTACCATGGCTGAATGCTAGGGAATCAGAGGAGTTGTAGTTTTACATGGTCTTTAGCCTTCTCAGCCAAAGCTACCGCTCCCAGGATTCCACAGTATTAATCCTACAGTATAGACCAGGCCTGAGCAAACTTTGGCCCTCGAGGGGTTTTGGACTACAACTCCCACAATTCCTAACAGCCTACCGGCTGTTAGGAATTGTGGGAGTTGAAGTCCAAAACCCCTCGAGGGCCAAAGTTTGCCCAGGCCTGGTCTAGACGAAAGATGAGGGACGATGACAAGGCACAACACTGCGAAGGGGACGGACGAGCCTAAGGACCAGCTCTCCGCCCTCCCCAGGGCACCCGCCTTTCTCAGGGACGCCCACCGCAACACAACTCCCACAATCCGCTCTCTTCGCCCACGGCACCCTTCTTACTTACCATTCTGCTCACTCACAAGCCGCCGCCGGAAATGCTCAAACTTCTCCGAACAGCGGAAGCGGAAGCAGGCCTGCTACGGGACGCGAGGAGGGTCAAGCTGTTGCTAAGGGGAGGAGAGCAAGCGCGCGAGGGGGAAGGCGGGGCCAACCGTTGCTGTGGAGACGGAGGCAAAAGGGGGCGGGGCCAAGGAAGAGTCAGATTTACTTGGCATTCCAAAAGGAGAGGAAGTAAGTGGAGCAGGTTTTGATGGCAGCTAGACAGACAATAACATCTCTTTGGCTGTTTCATTATCTGGCATGTTTGAGTGACCTTATATATTTATCCATAAAATATAACATAAATATAAAATATAATACAAATAAAAAATATAATACAAGCATAAAATATAAACTAAATACAAATAATACAAGGATAAAAATAAATATAAAAAGATAAAATAGAACATAAAATATAAATATAATGCAAAATAATATAAATAAAATAGAATACAAGGATAAAATATAAATATAAAATAATATAAATACAAATATAATCAAATGATACAATATAAAATAAATACAACAAAATAATATAAATAAAATAGAATACAAGGATAAAATATAAATATAAAATAATATAAATACAAATATAATCAAATGATACAATATAAATATAAATACAAATATAATCAAATGATACAATATAAAATAAATACAAAATAAATTGTGGGAGTTGAAGTCCAAAACCCCTCGAGGGCCAAAGTTTGCCCAGGCCTGGTCTAGACGAAAGATGAGGGACGATGACAAGGCACAACACTGCGAAGGGGACGGACGAGCCTAAGGACCAGCTCTCCGCCCTCCCCAGGGCACCCGCCTTTCTCAGGGACGCCCACCGCAACACAACTCCCACAACACAACTCCAGCAAAGGATCACCGCCTTGTCGGGGCGCTGGAGCTTGAGCACCTCAATGATGTCATGAGCGAAACCGTGAAGGGCCACCCAAGACGGGACGGGTGTGGCAGAGAGGTCAGACCAAGCGTGATCCCTGGGGAAGGCAATGGCAAACCACTCCAGTATCCTTGCCAAGAAAACTAAATGGACCAGTACAACCAGAGATAGGTCGGTATGCCATTGGAAGATGGGACTCCCAGGTCGGAAGATGGCCAAAATGCTACTGGGGAGGAGCAGAGGATAAGTTCAACTAGCCCCAGATGTGATGACGCAGCTAGCTCAAAGCCGAAAGGAAGGCTAGCGGCCGACGGTACTGGAGGTGAACGACGAATCCGATGCTCTAAAGATCAACACACCATAGGAACCTGGAATGTAAGATCTATGAGCCAGGGCAAATTGGATGTTGTTATTGGCGAGATGTCAAGACTAAAGATAGACATTCTGGGGGTCAGCGAACTGAAATGGACTGGAATGGGCCACTTCACATCAGATGACCACCAGATCTACTACTGCGGACAAGAGGAACAGCGAAGAAATGGAGTAGCCTTCATAATTAATAAGAAATTCGCTAAAGCGGTGCTTGGATACAACCCAAAAAATGACAGAATGATCTCAATTCGAGTGCAAGGAAAGCCTTTCAACATTACAGTGATACAAATATATGCCCCAACCACAGCTGCTGAAGAAGCAGAAGTAGATCAGTTCTATGAGGATCTGCAGGACCTACTGGATAATACACCAAAAAGAGACATTATTTTCATTACAGGAGACTGGAATGCCAAGGTGGGAAGTCAAATGACAACTGGGATCACAGGCAAGCATGGTCTGGGAGAACAAAATGAAGCGGGACGCAGGCTGATAGAATTTTGCCAGGAAAACTCGCTGTGTATAACGAATACTCTCTTCCAACAACCTAAAAGACGGCTTTATACATGGACCTCACCAGATGGTCAACACCGAAATCAGATTGACTACATCCTTTGCAGCCAAAGGTGGCGGACATCCATCCAGTCAGTGAAAACAAGACCTGGGGCTGACTGTAGCTCAGATCACGAACTTCTTATTGCCCAATTTAGAATAAAACTAAAGAGATCAGGGAAAATACACAGACCAGTTAGATATGATCTCACTAACATTCCTAGCGAATATACAGTGGAAGTGAAGAACAGATTTGAAGGAATAGATTTAGTAAACAGAGTCCCAGAAGAACTATGGACAGAAGTCCGAGACATTGTTCAGGAGGCGGCAACAAAGTACGTTCCAAAGAAAAAGAAAACCAAGAAGGCAAAATGGTTGTCTGCTGAGACACTGGAAGTAGCCCAAGAAAGGAGGAAAGCAAAAGGAAACAGTGAAAGGGGGAGATATGCCCAGTTAAATGCGCAATTCCAGAGGTTAGCCAGAAGAGATAAGGAACTATTTTTAAATAAGCAATGCATGGAAGTGGAGGAAGACAACAGAATAGGAAGGACAAGAGACCTCTTCCAGAAAATTAGAAACATTGGAGGTAAATTTCAGGCAAAAATTGGTATGATAAGAAACAAAGATGGCAGGGACCTAACAGAAGCTGAAGAGATCAAGAGAAGGTGGCGAGACTATACAGAAGATCTGTATAGGAAGGATAATAATATTGAGGATAGTTATGACGGTGTGGTGAATGAATTAGAACCAGACATCCTGAGGAGTGAAGTTGAATGGGCCTTAAGAAGCATTGCTAACAACAAGGCAGCAGGAGATGACGGGATCCCAGCTGAACTGTTTAAAATATTAAAAGATGATGCTGTCAAGGTGATGCATGCCATTTGCCAGCAAATATGGAAAACACAAGAATGGCCATCAGACTGGAAAAAATCAACTTATATCCCCATACCAAAAAAGGGAAATGCGAAAGACTGCTCAAACTTCCGTACAGTGGCCCTTATTTCTCATGCCAGTAAGGTAATGCTCAAGATCCTGCAAAGAAGACTCCAGCAATACATGGAGCGAGAGTTGCCAGATGTTCAAGCTGGGTTTAGAAAAAATAGAGGAACGAGAGACCAAATTGCCAATATCCGCTGGATAATGGAGAAAGGCAGGGAGTTTCAGAAAAACATCTACTTCTGCTTCATTGACTATTCTAAAGCCTTTGACTGTGTGGATCATAATAAATTGTGGCAAGTTCTTGGTGGAATGGGCATCCCAAGCCACCTTGTCTCTCTCCTGAGGAATCTGTACAAGGACCAAGTAGCAACAGTCAGAACTGACCACGGAAAAACAGACTGGTTCAAGATTGGGAAAGGCGTACGGCAGGGTTGCATACTCTCACCCAACCTTTTAAACTTGTATGCAGAACCCATCATGCGATGTGCGGGGCTTGATGAATGCAAGGCTGGGGTGAAAATTGCTGGAAGAAACATTAACAACCTCAGATATGCAGATGATACCACTTTGATGGCCAAAAGCGAAGAGGAGCTGAGGAGCCTTCTAATCAAGGAGAAAGAAGAAAGTACAAAAGCTGGGTTGCAGGTAAACATTAAAAAAAAAACAAGATGATGGCAACCAGATTGATAACCGGCAAATAGAGGGAAGAAACATGGAGGCAGTGACAAACTTTGTATTCCTAGGTATGAAGATTACTGCAGATGCAGACTGTGGCCAGGAAATCAGAAGACGCTTACTTCTTGGGAGGAGAGCAATGTCCAGTCTCGATAAAATAGTAAAGAGTAGAGACATCACACTGGCAACAAAGATCCACCTAGTCAAAGCCATGGTATTCCCTGTAGTAACCTACGGATGTGAGAGCTGGACCTTAGGAAGGCTGAGCGAAGAAGATCGATGCTTTTGAGCTGTGGTGTTGGAGGAAAGTGCTGAGAGTGCCTTGGACTGCGAGAAGATCCAACCAGTCCATCCTCCAGGAAATAAAGCCCGACTGCTGACTGGAGGGAAAGATACTAGAGACAAAGTTGAAGTACTTTGGCCACATCATGAGGAGACAGGAAAGCCTAGAGAAGACAATTATGCTGGGGAAAGTGGAAGGCAAAAGGAAGAGGGCCGACCAAGGGCAAGATGGATGGATGGCATCCTTGAAGTGACTGGACTGACCTTGAGGGAGCTGGGGGTGGTAACGGCCGACAGGGAGCTCTGGCGTAGGCTGGTCCATGAGGTCACGAAGAGTCGGAGACGACTGAACGAATGAACAACAACAAATAAATACAAATAATACATATAATACAAGGATAAAAATAAAATATAAAAATAAATATAAAAGGATAAAATAGAACATAAAATATAAATATAATACAAAACAATATAAATTAAATATAAAAATAAATATAAAAAGATAAAATAGAACATAAAATATAAATATAATACAAAACAATATAAATTAAATATAAAAATAAATATAAAAAGATAAAATAGAACATAAAATATAAATATAATGCAAAATAATATAAATAAAATATAATACAAGGATAAAATAGAACATTAAATATAAATATAATATAAAAATATAAATAAAAATATAATCAAAGGATACAATATAAAATAAATAGAAACAATACATATAATACAAGGATAAAAAAAAATATAAAAATATAAAAATAAATATAAAAAGATAAAATAGAACGTAAAATATAAATATAATGCAAAATAATATAAATAAAATATAATACAAGGATAAAATAGTGCATAAAATATAAATATAATATAAAATAATATAAATAAAAATATAATCAAAGGATACAATATAAAATAAATAAAAACAATACATATAATACAAGGATAAAAATAAAATTTAAACATAAATACTATATATAAAAGGATTAAATAGAACATAAAATATAAATATAATACAAAATAATATAAATAAAATATAATACAAGGATAAAATAGAACATAAAATATAAATATAATATAAATAAAAATATAATCAAAGGATACAATATCAAATAAATACATATAATACATATAATACAACATAAAAAAATATAAAATAAAATATAAACATACTATATATAAAAGGATAAAATAGAACATAAAATAGAAATATAATGCAAAATAATATAAATAAAATATAATACAAGGATAAAATAGAACATAAAATAGAAATATAATATAAAATAATATAAATAAAAATATAATCAAAGGATACAATATAAAATCAAATATATATCTATATAAATAAAAATGTCATGTTTGTTTGTGGGATTAACATAACTCAAAAACCACTGGACGAATTGACACCAAATTTGGACACAATACACTTCAGGCCAACGAGTAACCATCACACATAAAAACACTGAAAAACACAGCAGAAGAGACTTTAAAAGCCAAAACAAACAAAAAACCCCAAACATTATAATTCATGCACAAAACCACATATATGCGCACACATATATGCAAATATTATACACACATACACACACAAAACACATATACACAGACTGGA